>RJWT010030162.1:0-14724 GCA_004365215.1 Cuniculus paca | reverse complement strand
CTCACAGTTTAAATGATTTCCCTAATTTTATCAGCTGCCTGTTGCTCCATTTTAGTTTGGTACCAACATTTATTTCTGCTGTGTGTTTGTATTTGTGAGATTAATCCAGCTTGGGGGTTGTTTCAGGTTTGGATAATTGTGAATAAAGCAGCTACAAATATGCATGCTGCTTTTAGGGTGAATACTAGTTTTTCATTTCCTTTGGGTGAATACCGAGGTTGCATATATTAAGTGGATGCTTAATTTCATAAGGAATTGCCACAGTGTTTTCCAAAGTGGCAGCACCATTTCATATTCCCACTAGCAATGTGTAAGAATTCTAGCTGCCCCACATCTCTGGCAAAGCTTCAAAGAATTCTCACAGGTACAGGTGTGTTGTTTAACTTTGCATTTTGTCTTAATTACTTCCCTCATTGCTGGGACAAAATGCCTGACACCCATGACTTTAGGGAAGACAGATTTATTTTGGCTCTGTCCTCACTGGCTCCAAGGCAGGATGGTATGGCCAAGGAACATGGTGGAGGAGAGCTACTCTTGGTCAGTGAACAGGAAGCAGAAAAAATCAAGAGAGGCGTTAGGAAGGGAGATACCTTCTTTCCCACTGACCTACCTCTTTCAGCCAGGCCCTATCTCCTAACAGCACATTTAGATGTTAACTCATCAGTGAATTAATCCACCAATGAGTACAGCACCCAGTGATCCAATCAGTTTCCCAAAGTCCATTTATGATTACATGAGGCTTTCGGGAGCCATCTAGATGTAAACCTTAGCACATTTTCCTAATGACAGACACTGCTAAGTCTCCTTTCCTTATGTGTTATCCGTATATCCCTGAAGAGACTTGTCCAAAGCTTCTGCCCATTTTTTAAATTGGGTTGTGTCTTGCTGAGTTATGAGAGCTCTTGTTTTCAGAATTCTACATACAAGTCCTTTGTGAGATACATGGTTTTCAAATATTTTCTCCAAGCCTGTGGCTTTTCATTCTCTTTTTAGTATGATTTTTCATAGAGATAAGACATTTAAACTTTAATGAAATCCAATTTATTTTCATTTTTTGCAGTGCCAGGGGTTGAACCCCCAATATGTCAAGGATTTTTCTTTTGCAGATCATACTTTTATTGCCTTAGCTAAGAACACTTTATCGAACCCAAGGACAAAAAAAGATTTTCTTCTTTTTGAAGTTTTATACCTCTTATGTTTTACATTTATGGTACGTAGGGCCCATTTTGAAGCCATCTTTGTATTCATTGTGAGACACAGGATGGATCCTTTTTCCATATGGACGGTTGATTGTTTAGCACCATTCGTTAAAAAGAATTATGACTCTTTAATATTTTGAAGTAAATTTTTCTTTTGTCATCTATCCATTTTTCAACCAAGGTTTTTGATGACTTTTATTACTGTGCAAAGGTTCCATATAGCTTTAGAATATTTGTCAGTTCTTTAACTTACAGATCTCAATGTTCTCTTCAGCCTCTTTCTCAACCTTTGTGTTGCAAATGTCACCGCTTGGTAGTTGTCATGTAGAGGTCCCCACTCCTATGTGGTCAGATACCATCCCTTCCTCTAGAATACCTGTTTAGGAAGGACTTCCAAACTTCTCCACCCAAAGTTTTTTTTTTTTTGTTTTTGTTTTTTGTGGCACCAGGGATTGAACTCACGACCTCACGCTTGCCAGGCAGGCGCTTAGGCCGCTGAGCTTGATCCCCAGCCCTGGTGTTTTTGAGACAGGGTCTCACTATGCCATTCAGGCTGGCCTTGAGTTCACTTTGTAGCCCAGGCTGGTCTCGAACTCACAACGATCCGCCTGTCTCAGCCTCCCGAGTGCTGGGATTACAGGCGTGAGCCACCACACCCGGCTCTGCCCAAAGTTTTAAGAGTGAATTTTCTCTACTGCTTTATTATTTAATGTTTAACAGTTAAGTCTTTAATCCATCTATAATTTATTTTGCTACAGGGAGTGGCTTAGAGATTTGGTTCTATTTTCCAAAAATTGCTAGGTCTGCAGTACAACATGATCTAGTTCTCCTTTTTTATGTTCTTTAAAAGCACAATTGTGACAAAGTAATTTTTCTCCTGGGTTTGCTCCCTTTGTCTTCTCCCTTATTTTGTTACTTCCGCCCTTCCTTCTTTCCTCCCTTCCTTCCCTCCTTCCTTTTCTCCTGCCTCTCTTCATTCCATAAGAGCACAGCGAGCAAGTGGCGAGAGCCAGGTTCTATGGCACAGCTGCAGATTAAGGTGAGCAACACAGAGTCACACTGAAGAGAAGGGGTGCAAAATTCTCTGTGACCCCAGCACCAGATCATAGTTCAGCTCCAGTGCTCAGGAAAAGTCATAAAAAGAGAAGCTGCATGCACACGGGAAATACAGAGGGAAGAGCCTGGGCACTAACCTAAAGGAAAGTGGCTGTGGCTGGAGCACCCTATGCAGGCAGCTGGGAGGCCAATTCCTCCATCATTCTACTCCTGCTCTCACGGCACACTTGGCAGGCATGGCAGTATCTTGGCATACAGTAGGCCTCTTTTTTTAGGTTTTCCTTACATTTGGGGTTAAACATTCCTGTTCTAACCCACAACTTCAGATAAGATTTTCGCTTACTGTTTTCCTTTTTCTCAGTAGACATTTCAGGGTTTTTTGTTTTATTTTGCTTTGTTTTGTTTCTCCTGAAGGTCTAATGAAGTTTGTATTATATTTGCCTTGGCACTTTTTTTCTTCTGTACTATTGGTTTCAGGAATGGTTTCATTTTCTTCTATTTACCCAACTGGTTATTTGTTCATAAATAGAAAGGTTTTGCAGTCTCCCTCTTTCATGAGTTTTCAGTTTCTGGTATTTCTTTTTCATGGAGAAAATCATAGCACTTCCCCAAATGGCAAGTTTGCCTTCTTGTTTCCAATGCATAAGTTTCTTATTACATTTTCTTGTTTGATTGCATTGGCTGGTACTTCACAGAATTGGAAATACTGGTGATGTTACTAGACTCCCATTTCTTGTTCCTAAACTGAATGAAAATGCCTTAGTGTTTTCTATCTAAACATGATGCTGCCTTTGGTTTTATATGTAAAATTGAATAAGAATATTAAAATACTCTCGTGATTTTTTAACTAAGCAGTATTGTTTGACCAAACAGATTTCCTGGGCTGGAGCTATAGCTCAGAGATAGAGCACTTGCCTAGCATGCCTAGCAATATAACACCTCCAACACCACAGGAAAAAAAAATCTAATCATTTGATAATATTATAACAGTCTAACATTATCGAAATAAACCCCATTTAGTTATGTGTATTGTTTCTGTATTGTGTTGCATTCCTTCTGCTAATAATTTGAAAGGTTTGGACCATTCATTTGCCATGGGAACCCCTTACATGTTCCCTTTCCAATAAGAGCATCATGTTGCTGACTTCGCTTCACATCAGCCAAACCCTTTTGCTTCAGTGAAGTCCCTTTAGCCTCAATTCTTGTGGCCTTCAGGGTGACTGTAGGTGTCTGATCCACGGCTTCACGCAAAAGCACAAGACCATGTTCATGTTATTTTGATGTCTCCCAAAAGCTGTGTTTAAATAAGAACTTGGTTGCAGGTTGTTGTCTATGAAAGGTGACCTCAGGAGAGGGCCCTGATGGAGCAGGGGACACAGAGGAAGGGATCCCCAGATAGTGTCTTGTCTAACTTTCTGCTGTTAGCTCCAAACGCACCACTGAGAAGCCACAGGATGCCCCTTTGTAGGAGAGTTGGCCTGCTGGACACAGGTGGGCATCTCCCCTCTGCCCACTGCTCCACTTCCTCAGGGACAGAAAGTTGCTCCTGAGCCATCAACACATCCATGTTCAGGCTGACTTGTACCAGCAGGAGGCCAGGGGTTTATCCTGGAGGGAGGTAGAAAGACAGAGTGTACTAGAGGTACAGGGAAAGGGCTGCAACCTAGATGGAAGCCCAGCCACCCCTCTATCCAGCCTGCTGCCCCCTGTATCCTCCAGAAAAAGCTTCAGAACAGCCCCTCCTATCATCTCAGATTCTCGGAGAAGCCAACCAACCATCTCTCCACTCTCCTAGTTACAGTCCCTTCGCTCTTATGTTCAAAGTGCCAGGAGGCCTTTCGGAACAAATTCATGGAAAATAAGCTCATGGAAAATTAGTAGAGTGTAATAAATGTCTGTGTAAGACACAGAGATAAAACATGGGAGGCATATCTGCAGAGGCGTCAGGGATTTGCAAAATCTGGGACTATTTGCACTATCAGATGTGTGACTGAGCTAGAAATTGTCATGAAATTATGGAGAAATGAGTACATTTTCCAATGTTTGATGTAGAGGCACAAGAAGGAAGTAGTCCTTCTGCTATAATGAAAAACAAGTTGAAAAAAAGTACAAAAGCAAAAGGACCAGGGAATGGGGGAAGACTTGCTGGCTGGAACACCTACTTTTACCTGTGCATGCCTGACTTTTTATCAGATCTGACTTCATGTCATTGGACAAGTCTCTCCCCTTGCTTAGACCCCAGGTCCTCATGTGTAAGCAGAGGCGCCGAGTTAGGTCATATCAGCTCGGGCAGTCTGAGAACCTTTGTCTGAAAAAGTGCAGCCTCCTTAAGGAGACTTGAGCCCAGGAGCTTCTAGGCACAAGCCAGACAGGGACTGCTGCTGCATGCAATGAGCATCTGACTTAATCTAAGTCACAAAATACTTATGTGTTTCCCAGGACAGAAAAGGGGGTTATGTTTTGGGTCTCTTCACAGTACGATGCCCCAGTTTCTAGCTCTCTGTGAAACAGTTACTCTTTCTGGGAAGCTGTAGTGTGTGGCCTATAAACATTGTAACTAACAGCTTCAGCTTTCAGGATTTACAAGAAAAGAGGAAAAATTGTACCCTAGACATCATGACTCCTTCTGCATGCACATTCCTTCAGCCTTTCCTTCCACATCATCATATATGTGGGGAACCCAGGGAAGACAGTTCACTGAAATAGAAACAGGAGTTCTGAAATCAAGAAGCAAAAAGGGTCCTTTCTACTTTTCCTAAACTGAAACAGAAACAAGTTACTTAGTGATGTGTATAGTGGCAGGGCCACCAGAAATGAAAATTCTGAATGAGGCTGCCTCAAGTGAGAAATGACTCAGTGAAGCTTGAGGCTGGGGGAGAGGTGGGTTCTCCCGCTACCTGAAACACTTCTTGGGGCCTTAGATCAGGGCAAGTACCTGCCACCATATGACTTGGTCCTGAACTACTCTATATAGAGTTGTTAAAGACTTAAAGGATATGGCTTAAACTTTGTAACTTTGCACAAGGCTGGACTGGAGAGCTCTAAAGAGACACAAAGAAACTGGGACATAGGCAGGATCTTGTCCTTAAATGTCAAGCAATGGGCTCTCATCATGGTCTGCTCCTGTTGGAGAACAAACAGGGCAGAGGCACTGGAGGGAGTGGTCCAGGGGTGTCACTTGGATTAGCAGACTGGTTAAGGCCTGGGACCCAAGGAAAGTATTTCTTGAAGACAGCAGCAAGGTGCTGGCTTTCTGTGGCTTTTGTGGTGACAGCAGAAACTGTTCACAGCTGAATTCTGCCCAGCCACTTTCCTTGCTATGTGCAGCTGTGGCTCTAGAAACTTGGGATAGGGCATGGGGGGGGCGGTCCTGATGGCAGAAGGGTAATAACTTGGGGATGCACCTTTGAGCTGGGTTTGTAGGAAAAATACACCACATTCACTTAGATGATACTCTCCCTCTGGGGAGGGGGTGACCAAGTTATGGGGAAGTGGAGCTCACACCTGCCACCCACTCCTTGAATCTGTTCTTGGCAAACCCAATGAACATCAGAATGCTGGGCTGCCCACCTCTCCTGGTAGCCTGTGAGATCCTGCTAAGCTATTTTCTTCCTGTTTTAAGGATTACGAGCATTTGACAGAATGCCTCCTTTATTCATTCAACAAATATTTTATCAAGTTTCATGCTTAAGGAAGCAGAGGAGAAAAAGAAGTTCGCTGCTAGGAATTCCCTTAAGGAATTACAATATTTACTCCTTGCATGTCCTGAAATATTCAGGCCCCAAACATGATTTTTGTTTTTCCCTAACCTAAGTGCTCATAAAGACTTCTTTGAAATGTGGGACAATTATGCAAACCAAAAAAAATAAGTATCTAGAGCAAATATTTAACTTTGCCTTTGGTATGTTGAAGTCATCAGCACATGCAAATCTCTCAGGCATGTCCTAAAAGAGTGACTTAAAATACATATACATACATCATTCTTCGTGGGGGGGGTGCAGCTTATTTTGTCTAGTGTTACTGTTCAAGATTGGACCCTGGTGCAAGACGTCTTCCCCCAGCTCAAACTCCTGAGACTGAAGCTCCAGCAGGGCAGGAAACACCCTCCCTTTCCAGATTATTGAAAAACACAGAGACCTCAGTAGCTTAGCCGGAGACACAGCCTCAACAGGGTGGAGTTAGCAGTGAATTTAGAGCCTGAAGGAGTTCTAGCCCATGAGCACACAGGGACTGGGGACTATGCCAGGGCTCCGAGCTGGGGGCAGAGGCTCCTGATAGGCTCCTTTGGGCTTTGGCAAGGACAGCAATTCCGGAGTCCTTGGTAAAACAGGATCCCTGGGCGACTCCAGAGGGTGCCGCTTGGCCTCCGGTATTCCTCTGAGCAGCGGCTCTTCTCTCCCACTCCTAACCCGGCCTTTGCATGGCTCTTGGGGCAGCTGTTGGAGACAGGTCTCTCGGCCCTGGGCAGAAGGTGCCCAGACCCAGTGGCCTGGGAAGCAGCAGCCTGCAAGTTGCTCAGGTACAAAGTTCTGAAGCGCTTTGCTAAAGCTTCCTGTGTACTCCGGCTCTGTTTCCGAATCCTATTAAAATAGTCCGGGGTGGGAACCGCCGCGTTCGGGATAATCGTGCAGAATGAGCCGGGCTTTACAACATAAAGGGACTTTCTGGTCCGCTGGCCTGCAGGGGGAGGGGGCTCGCGAGCCACGCAGCCAGCAGCAGGGCGGGGCGGCTCTGGGCGCACGGCGTCTCCAGGGGTTGCTACAACAGACCCCGCTAGCCAAGCTGGGGCGCCGGGGCAGGTGGGGCGGCGGCGGGAGGGGAGGCGCGGACCTTTCCGCTGGCGAGAGGACCCCTCCCCCACACTGCCAGGGCCCGGGCCGCGCCACCCCGAGCGCCCCGGGTTGGGGGCTGCCGCACGGGGCGGGGCCGCGGCGCTCCTTTCCCGACACCTGAGCCGCGGCGGCGGCGGCGGCGGCTGTGGCTCCCGCGCTCCGGTCCCCGCGGCCGAGCCAGGTGAGCGCGGACGCCGGCCCTGGGCTGGGGCTCGAGCCCGCCCCCAGCGCGCGAGGCGCCGTGCGAGCAGGTGAGACCGCGGCTAGGGGCGCGGGGCGCTGCGGGCACAAGCCGGAAAGGACAGTAGGTGGCCCCTAAGCACCCAGCGCTGCTCTCTGAGCCATTTTGGGGGCGTCTTGATTCCAGGAGCACTAAGTACCTGGTAAGCGCAGACCTGGGTCCGTAGGAGCTGGGGGTTGGGGAGGCGACGCGATGCGCGCGTCCAGGTGGGGCTCGCTGCTCTGAGAAGACACCCCACCCCCAAGGGTTCCCTGTGGGGCAGAGACCGGTCTGTAAAGCGTTGGGAGCGGCGTGGGCGCAGAGCGCAGGAGCACCCTCTTTGTCCCCTTCGCCTCTAGTTCTTCCTGTCCCTTCCCCTGGGACAGCGCAGGTGGAGCAGCCTCCGCCCCTCGCTGAGGTCGGCCTGCCTCAGGTCGCCGCCCGCCTCTCGGGGACGTGGGCCAGCAAAACTGGAGGAGGAGCGGGCGCGGGGCCGCCAGGGGGCGCAGACCCTGCCACAGCGCAAGGTCCCTAGAGACCCAGCTGCGGCCACCCCAGCCCCACACCCAGCGCCCCCAGCCTGGCGCGCGGAACTGCAGCAGCCGGTCCGGGGAGCCGGTGCCTGCGCTTCGGGTGCCGGCAGAGGGGTGGCGGGTCTGGCGCCCCAGTCTCCGGGGTCGCGCGGAGCTCCCGCCGGGTGCCCGACCCCTGCCGCCACGCTCTCCTGCAGGGGTGTGGGGACCCGGCGGGCGCGGGGGAGCGGCCCCCGCGTCCGGCCGCCACCGCCTGTGAATTATGCAGAAGGCTGGCACCGGCGCGCTCGAGTTGCTCAAGTTTCCCTGGCAACTTTCGCCCGGGCATCCCTCCTCCCACGCGGCGGGCAGCTCCGCCTGCGCGCCCGCGGCCCAGGCGCCTCCACGGGGCGGCCCGGGCGCGCCTAGCTCGGAGAGCGCTCCCGGACCCGCAGACCGCGCACTGGGCCCCTGGGCTGGAGCCGACGACTGAGCCAGCTGGTGCGACCCCTGCGATCCACGCGTTGACTTCTGCCAGCTGCAGCCGGTGTGGGGTACCGCCAGGCTCTGGGAGTCGCTGTAGACCTCACCTTCTCAGTGCGATCGCGGTGGACCTCGCCGTCTGGGCGTGGAAGGCGAGGGGTCGCCAGTGGACCTTGCTGCCCGGGTCCCGGAGTCGAGGCGCGGCGCCCTTCCGCGGATCTGCTCGTGGACCTCCTGTTCCGGGTTGGTAAACCTGCGGGCAAGATTCTCGTTTACTGTGGGGCTGGGGGCGCCCAGAGGGCTGAGGACTAGTTCTAGTGACCGTGAATTTTGACAGCAGAGCTTTTAAAGGGTCTCTGGGCAGCTTGATCTGAGAAGGTGCTTGGGCCCGCGGGTGGAGTGTTAGGCCAGAATACATGGGGGCTGATGACTGAGGCAGAATATGCTCCTGGAGGGCCTCCGAGGTCATCCGAAAATACTTTAGTGGTTTCCACGTGGAAATTCGTGGTAGTAAATTGGATAGGTGTGTGACCTGTTTCTCTTCTGAAACTCAAATTTGAACGTTAAATGAGGTCAATTAGCTAATTAAGCGGAGCTCCTGGAAACTGGGAGGTAATTTTGGAAGTCCCGTAGGGGATGGTGGTTTGACCTCTACCTGGAATTCGACCCATGACCAACCGACCAGGGAGGTTCTGCTGGCCAGGGATCTATCGGAAGTCATTGTGAATCCAGGTCCTCTGCAGTCACATTCAGTAATAGTGACAGCCTACTGCACGGGGGCATCAAACCTAGTACGGGGTGGAGTGGAGTGTCTAGAGGCGCTTGCATTTGGAAACCTGAGTTTTCCAACCACTTGTAGGTCGCAGCAAGGCTGCCTCTGATCAAAACACTGCATCTTCCGTTGCCTGGGCAGTGGGAGGGAGCTTTGCCCTGCTTATTAAGGCAGGGGGAGTGGATGTGGCTGGCTTAATAGGTTAATAGGTGGTAGCTGTGGGCATTTACCCCAGCAGTTAGTATCTTTAAAGAGGGCACGAGAGGCCCTTGATTCTGTCCAAATGAGGCTGTCTTAACAGTGACTGAATGTTAAAACTCCTGGGAGCAATGTTCTCAAGGAAAGGAAACGAATTCCATTATCATGCTAGGAAAACTTCCAAGAAGGAGGAAACGGGTGGAAAGCTGGTTCATTCTCTGGGCCTCTATGCAGGAGGATGGGATTCAGGTGTCAAAGGAGCTCTTTATGAATAAGGTGATTTTGGCTTTTTTAAAAGCAGATCCCCAGGGTCCCTGTTGACAGCCCTTGGCTGCTTTTAACAAATTTAGATCTTCAACAAGGAGGGGGAATCTCTGCCCCACTGTCTCCAGCAGCTTTTGCTTTAGCAAGCCCTGTTCATAGATAAGTTTCCAGATGTTTCTAGGCTTCTTCAGTCGTTGCTCTGGATTGTGAGTGTGGCCCCTGCTGGTGTTTTAGGGCCCCTATCAAGTTCAGGGACTTGGTCCAGGCCCTGGAAGGGTGGGACGTAGATATCTAGGAGACAGGATTATTGAGGCTGGATTCAGATGTGAGAAAATCTGACCAGAGGAAGGCGAGAGCATTGCAAGTTAACCTTGCATTTTATATTTCATCAGACACAAAACACTCCTAAGAGTGGACTTTTGTAGAAAAACACTTCCTTAGTGTGCTTGCCTTATTTCTGAGTGTGTAACAGAGTTCTAAGTGATAGAGTTGTAGGGTTCCTGTGGGTTCCCCATGAATAATAGTGACTTTTCCAAAGTGGGGCACCCTGTGGGGCCTAGGGGTGTGTGTAGAGTGCTGGGGTAGCTGTGGACAACAGAACCTGACCCCTAAGGTCTCCTTGCTGGGCAGGTCGAGCCTCCTAATCCTGAGAGTGATTCTTAGGGCAGCCAGGAGGGCATGACCAAAGGGAGTTGACATATACAGTCTCTTCAGGAATCCCTGATTATCCTTAACCACGGTGAACCAGTGTGAGGGATGCTTTTAAACTCCTTCCTCCAAGCGACCTCATTAATTTCCTGCAACTCTCTACCTGGACCATCAGAGAGTTTGGGGAGCAGAGAAGAGAATACTGTACACAGGTCTGTCTTCTTCACCTTCGGAGACCCCAAGTCCTTCTGCTGGGGTCTTGGTGAATGAATTACTTTTTGAAAGATCGTGAACAGATCGAGTCCCCCTTCCCTTGACCCCAGATCTTGCAACCTTTGTGTAGGGTTGTAGCGCCTAAAACCAGAGGCCTGCCATGCTGTGCTGGCACAGCTGATCTAGGGCTTCCTCCATGTGTCACATCAACATGAGCTCAAGATCATTACTGAAGGACCCGATGCTATGTGCCAGGCCTGGAGCTGAATGCAGGTGGCCGCCCCTGGGAGGCTGGTGGGGACAAAGAGGAGTGGCAAGACAGTTAGTGCATGTGCTAAGGGTTTGTGATAGAAATGTTTGTGGGGTGCTGGCTGTAAAGCACAGCAAGCGTCCCCAGTGTGTGTGCAGGAGGGAATACAAAAACATCTGGAAGAGGTCTGGGCTGTTCGACTGCATTCCTGGGACTGAGTGCCTTTGGCAGAAATGATGTAGTCTTGGTTCCAAGGTGGGAAAAGCACCACCAGCAGGTGCAATAATAATAGAGTCAGCAGCTGGGATGTGGAAGCCCTGCTTTCTCTGCTCTTGCTGTCTTTTTGTTTTTTTTAAGACATGGTCTCACTAAATTGCCCTTGATCTTGTGATCCTCCTGCCTCAGCCTCCCAATAGTACCTCTAGACTAGCTGAGATTATAGATGTGTATCCCCATGGTAAACTGCTTTTGCTATCTTAAGTCCCACTAAACCCTGGGGAGAGAGTCACCACCGATTACTATTCCTGTTTTATGAGTCAGGATCCTGAGGCTCAAGGCAGTGAAGCCACTTCTTGTAGGTCCCTAGTGTATAGGGGCTGGAATTGCACCCCGGCATGGAGTGGTGGTGTGGGGAGGGAGCCCAGCCCTTCAGGACTCAGAACACATCACCTCCTGGGAAAGTGCACCTAGAAGGCAGTGAGATTAGTGGTTTTGTTTCTGTGGTAGGAAATCAAGAGATAGTCAGCAGGTAAAAACTAGTTTCTGATCAGATTTCTTCCTTCTTTCCTTTCTCTTTCCCCTCTCCCTATACTAGTTATCAAACCCAGAGCCTTTGCATTGATCCATACATTTTTGAAATTTTTTTTTTAAATTTTGAAACAAGATGTTGCTGTGTTTCTAAATTGCCTAATCTGGGCTCCAACTTGTGATACTCCTGCTTTCAGAGTGCTGGGATTATAGGCTGTCTGATCAGATTTCTTGATGGGAAATGCTTTTTGTTGTTACAGAAAGCAGATTCAGGAATTGGTTTGACCAGCTGATGTGTGTTCATCTCATTGGCACTGATGGGACTGCCAAGGCTGTCTTTGGAATGTCTCTGACATAAGCCTTCCCTACAGGGGACTCTAGTCTTAAACAGAATGGGAGAACATGCCCACTCATGCTCAGTACCCAGAACCTGCCCAGAACTCAGGAATGGCAACCTGGGTCACTCTGCATGTGTGGCTCCTCCAGGATGGGTTACTGTAGCACATGCATCACTCCCTGGGGGATTAAACTCTTAAAAGCCTGCCAGCTGTTGGGAGTTTTGGGTAGCAGCAGCAACAAGCAGGGTTTCCCTGACTGGCTAGCAGATGTTGGTGCTAAGCTGAGGCCTGGTTCCCGAGGACAGGGGCAGTGTTTGGGTGCGTATTGTCCAGGCCTCTCCCTGGGCCCTTGGGAGCAGTGCAGTGTGGGCATATGGGTTGAATCAGGGCACGAACTTGTCAACAGAGGCCACAGATTCCAAATGATGGGCCATAGAGGTGCAGATGGCTCCTGGTCTCATTGGGGAAATGCTGATGCTGAGTTCCCTAGGGACTCTGTTTGCAAGAGTTCTGGGAAAACACCTTGAGAAACCTCAAGTTTTTAGGAGGTAGGACAGTTGAGGGAAGGTCCTGGTAGGTGATTTCTACCCGGAGACAGTGACACCTAGATGGAGATGCCCTGGGACAGATGATGTTACCTCTGAGCTCTCCATAGGCCAGGCCTCTGGGCCTGAGCCTCATGATTCCCCTGCAGATTTGAGGATGTCCTGCCTGAGATGCTGCCAGAGTGCGGAATAGCCCAGGGTCTGTCCGGCTACTTCCCCAGGGCTGTGCTGGATGTTTGATGCTTGGGCCTGAAGAGGGCAGGGTAGAGAAGTGGGGACCCATCTGGGATGAGTCATGGGAGACCTGGAGCCCAGGGAGTGTGGTGCATGTTGGCCCAAGCAGAGTTCAGGCCTAGAGCCCACACAGGAGCTAGGATTGCCCTGACTGCTCTGGGAGGGGAGGGGTAAGACGTGAGCCTCCAAGCTTTAAATTTCCTGCAAATTCACTACTGATCCCTCAGCATGGAGGGTCTTGCAGAAGGGCACCTGTGAGTAGGCCCTAGGGACTGGGGGTGGTGACAAATGAGCTTATCGAAATGGGAAAGCATCATGGCCATTGCCCCATCATGGTTCCAGATTTTGCCTCCCTCAATGTCGTTCAGCAGTAAGAAGTCACGGATGCCATCAAACTACTGGCTTTCTTGGGAGGTTACAGACAGAGAAGCAACTCTGGCTATTTTCAGTCCAGTGCTGGCACTGCAGCCTTGGACAGATGGGTCGCTGGCTGGTGGCACATGCCCGTACCGGCCAGGATCATTACACTCTGAATGTTTACCAAGCGGGGGCACAGGAGAGTAGGGTGAAGGCCATGGGTAAACAGTGAGTTTTCTATGGAATGTGAATCCAGAGTCCAGATGGGGCTGGGAATGAAAGTCTTGAGGATGTTAACAGCCAGCCTGAATTTGCTGTTAATAATTCCCCAAACACAAGGACAGGAACAAATAGCCTATTCCTGGTTCCTAGAGCTCCTACAGCTCCTTGAAGTGCGGTGATGTGCGTTCATCACATCCTTGGAAGTAGGGAACATGGTCCTTTGCTAAAGCAACAGGAATGCCTGCATTTGGTTTGTTTGCATCTTTGGGGTCCCTATGGGGAATGCCTCTGGAGTTTAAGTGTCTCATGCTGGGTGCTGGTGGATTTTCTGTCTGGTCTTCACAGGACTCACCTGGGGATTGTTCTGTCTTTTTAGAGTCTGCCTGTCTTTGACAAAGCCTTTTGGTAGTGAGAGTTGGATGCCCACTTTGGCCTAGGTTAAGGGGTGGCGATGTACCTGTCAGGATACCAGGCTGCTGTGGACCTCAAGGTCATTACATGTTTAGCTGTTTCAGAGCTGGTGGGCTTGTGGCCCCACAGTGATGGTGGAAGCTGGGCTTGCCTTAGACACAGCTTCTGCCCCCACTTTGGCCTTGGATGGATGTGGTGAGCAGGTATGAGGTGTCCTGGGCCACTGTCCCCCAAGCCCCTGCTCTTTATGGGTGGCAGGGGCACTGTGGGCCTAATAATCTCTTGAAGTCCATCCATTTCCCTTCCTTTGTGGTCCTTGTGGTGACTGCACATGGTGAATGTCTGGGCCTGGACAAGTGGTCACTGGGTGGAAATGATGTGTCAGCCCCTTACCTGCCCCTAGGTCATCTTGGCACACGCTAGTCTGTCTTCCTATTCACTTTCAGGTGAAGCAGGCAGGGCAGCACAGCAGTCTTCAAAATCAGGGTCTAAGAACTGCTTTCCTCTCCTAGGGTATTTTTTTGTTTGTTTGTTTTTGTTTATTTTGTGGTACTATGAATTGAACCCAGGGCCCTTGCACTGAGCTATGTCCCTAGTCCTTTGTTTATTTTTAGACAGGGTCTTACTAAATTGCCCAGATTGGGCTGGGATTTGAGATCCTCCTGCCTCAGCTTCCCAGAATGCTGTGATTACAGGCATGTGCCACCACAACTGGCCTAATAGTTTTTAAGGACCCAGAAATTTTTTGTGTATGTGCATTTGTCTACTGATAATTTGTCTTATGGGAAATTTTAAAAGAGAGCTTAACTCGGCTCTCTATGGGGCAGAAAGATCCAAGTCAAATGCCCAGCCAAGGTGGCTTACTGACTTAGCAAGACCCTGTCTCAAAAGATAGAAAAGCATAAAGATGTAGCTCAATGCAAAGGCCCTGGGCACAATCCCCCATACCACAAACATTATTAATATATTTAAGAATAACAACTCATTACATATTAATATAAATAACATTTGTTTACAGAAACATTTTCTAAAAAGTGAATAATCAGAAACAAAGCAAACAAATCCCAATTATTTTCTAAAACAAGAAAAGCACTGCTAGACAGAACATAGGGCTAGCCTTGTGGAGAGGGTCTGGACTCAAAAAACAGCTTTGTCGTGCAGCCAGGTGGATGTTTTGAACAATGTATTTCCCTTTTCTCACCTTGCAAGACTTATCTGTGAAA
>RJWT010030161.1:0-14706 GCA_004365215.1 Cuniculus paca | reverse complement strand
TATTATACTTGATGGCATGGACAGCTATTTTAAAGATAACAAAATATATAATTGCAGCCATTGAGGATGTCCAATTATCTTGTTTAGAAACCCTGTATGGCTTTCATTGTTTGTTTTGATTGATTTTACTCTATTCTGTGTGGTTTGATTGTAATATGTCTGAAGGTGTAGGCAACTATTCTGAAGATAACAACTATTATGGTAACCAATGCTGTTTTGCTAGTATCTTGAACTTCTCTATTGCTTACATTGTTTTGCTTTGTTTGTTTTGTTTTGTTTCTACTGTTTTAGTTTGTTGTATTTTGTTTGACTTTACTTATCCCTGATGGTATGGGCAGGCATACTGCAGATAACAAGAGGCATTATGGTAGCCTTACCGATTGCTTTTTACCCTGTTTAAAGTCATGTTCTATGTTCATTGCCTTATTTTGATTGACTTTACTCTGTTTTGTTTTGTTTGATTGTATTCTTTTCAAAAAAAAAAAAACTAAAAAAAAAGAGAAAAAAGAAAAAGGACTTTTTAAAAAGTGTATCCATAAATCAGTGTAGAATTAAGCTGAGTTCTGATTATAGAGTTGTTTCAAAATGTTTTGTTTTTAAATTTTTATGATCAAATTTCTTACAGGAAAAACAGCAAATAATCCTGAAAACATCGAGCCCTTCCTTCCTTCCTTCCTTCCTTCCTTCCTTCCTTCCTTCCTTCCTTCTTTCCTGTGTATACAGTTCCATTTTAGCTTAAGAGAGAAGGTCAAGCAAACGAAACTTACCTACTACACTGTAAATATAAAATCAAGGTTCCAAACCAGCGGTATATCTAACGAATGACTCCTGCCACAAACTAATAAGGCTTTCATGGCTTTCAAAATAATCTTTAATGAGGAAGCAAGAAGTTGGAACCTTCCAGGACTCAAAAACACTCCAAAAAAAAAAACAGACAAAGGAAAGGGCAATTTAGACAATGTCTTGAGTGCCTGTAATGTTGGGATATAAGCTCATATAAGATACAACCTACATTTCTGACTGGCTATATTTTTGGGACTCAGCTTTTTTGGTTAAACACTCAGCCCCAAGAACTGGAGCCCCCAACTGATAAAGAGGCACGAGAGAGAGAGAGAGAGAGAGAACAGAGAGAGAAGGGACAGAGACAGACAGAGACAGAGACAGAGAGAGACAGAGACAGAGAGAGAAAAGAGAGAGAGAAGCTATTCATGGAAAAGGAACTAATTTTTTTTCTTAAAAATGATTCTTGCTTTTTCCCATCTTATAAGATGCAGGTGAAAAAAAAACAGAGAAGCTGGATACTAAAGAGAAGAAACCTGTAGCCAAGAAGGCTGACGCTACTGGCGCTGGTAAAAAGGGTAATGTGAAGGCTGAAATGTCCAAGAAGGGGCAGCCCCACGGCAGCCGAAACCCTGTCTTGGTTAGAGGAATTGGTAGATGCTCCCAATCTTCTATGTATTCTAGAAAGGCTTTGTACAAGGGAAAGTACACAGCTGCTAAATCCAAGGGTAAGAAGAAAAAGAAGGAGAAGGTTCTCACTACTGTCACGAAACCAGTTGGTGGTGACAAGAATGGCTATACCTGCACAGTTAAGCTTCGAAAAATGCCCAGATATTGCCCTACTGGAGATGTGCCCTGAAAGCTGTTGAGCCATGACAAAAAAAAATACATGTATAAATAAATATAAGGGGCCCCGGGCTATAGCTCTGTGGCACAGTGCCTGCCTGGTAAGCACAAGGTCACAAGTTTGATCTGTGGTACCAAAAACATCCCTTCACTCAGCATGTGAGGAAACTGCGAGCCAGCATCATTCCTGGGACCATCCTGAGCATCCTCACTGGGCACCACAGAGGCAAGGTAGTGGTTTTCCTGAAGCAGTTGGCCAGTGACTTGCTGCTTGTGATGGGGCCTCTTAATCTTAATCACGTTCTGCTATTAGAACACACCAGAAATTTGTCATTGCCACCTCCACAAAAACTGATATCAGCAATGTGAAAATCCTCGAACACCTCACTGATGTTTACTTCAAGAAGAAGAAGCTGCAGAAGCCCAGACACCAGGAAGGTGCGAGCTTCAACATTGAAAAAGAGAGATACCAGATTTCAGAGCACCACAAGGTCGACCAGAAGACGGTAGACTCGCAGATTTTACCAAAAATCAAAGCTGTTGCTCAGCTCTGGGGCTACATGAGATCTGTTTTTGCTCTGACAAATGGAGTTTATCCTCACAAGTTTGTGTTCTAAATTTCTTACCAAAAACCTAATTAAATAACTGATAGTTTTAAAAAATGATTCTTTCCTTATCTGAAGTAGTTTAGAGTGGGAAATACAGGTAGACTTAGAGAAGAGTTTAAATCAGTGGCAATTTATGGTGGATTTAAAGGATTTTAACTTTGTTCTAAGATGAATTTTTGCTCTTTAGCCTTATGAAGAGACTCCCTGAAGCCTTTTAAAATTTTAAAATTTTGCATTTTTTCTTTTCAGTTCAACTTTTTCATGGTTACCCACCTGCGGGACAGTTGTTGAGGAGGAGAACTTTAAACATTTTTTTGAACTATGAAAATACTTCCTCTGTAAAGGATTCATTACCTGGTCATTAACAATTAGGAACTTACTAGTGTATTTTTTCCAAAAGCAGTGTAACTAATACACCTTTTTCATGGAAAAATAAGAAGGGAATGTTCCAAGTTTAGGATAAATCATTCCAGGAGACACAGCCACCTCTTAAATGGCTGTAGAGATGAAACTACCATGATCCCTCAAAGTTACTTTCAAAACTGGCTACGAAACAGAGCATTTGTTTCTATAGGCAGTTAATAGTGCTGTGTCTTAAGTCCCCCACAAAAGCCATGGGATCCATTCAGTCATCAACCAACTTATCTGTGATGCTAGGAAGCCAATACTGGGATGAGAGTCTTCCAGCACTAAACCAAAGCCGAGATGACAAAAGCCCCTAATGGACTGGGCACTCTTTTCAAGACAGTGTCCCATGAAAGTTGGCAGAATCCATCAAAGAGAATGTTGCTTGGCACTGCATGTTCCAGGTACCCAGGCTATTTGAGTGGCTGCCCGACAGATACCAACTTTTTCTTCTGTCCTCCTAATCCCTAGATGGAAGAGACCAGAGAGGAAGGCCTCAATAGTCATGAAGTCAAGCTTTCGGTATATAAAACAAAATGAAAGAATTTCATTCATTTTTTTTAAACTTGGAGAACCATGGCGAAGTTCGTCTAAACAGATGGGAATCTCATGAGACCTGACCTCACTAGTATGAGGCTTTTAAGGGCCTAAGCTTGTACTCTGCCCTGTGTCTGCTCTTTATGCCACATAGCACAAAAGATGGAGACAAAGACTAACAAAAGACCATCTCTGGGATGAAAGGCATCAGAAAACAAGAATATCAGAGACAAAAGTGCCCAAGAACTTGTTCACACAAATGTTTTTTCCTGCTAATCCAAATTTAGAAGGGTATAATATATACCCGTGCCACCCTTGTTCAATCAGAATCTACAGGAGGAGACTCAGGAGACCAGCACAGGATGAAAGTTCACCTTCCTGCCGGCCTTGGCAGGTTCCATGGGCTCCCAGCTATAGCATCCAGAGCAAGCAGAGTGATTGGGTCTCCTGGTTAGCTTGCCAACTGAAGGAAGAGAAAACTTTCTCCAGACACTGAATGCTCAATAATTAAATCTATGAAATAAACTGGCAGTAGACAGATTAACAGGGGAGAAAAGAAACCTTAATTATGAGCATATACACTGGAGTACCACAAAATATGGCATTCTAAAGAGAGCTAGGTGACAAAAGCTTGTATGGTGTCCTGGGTTACAGAAAGGGCAGAGATTTGGGGCTTCTAGAGGAAGATGATAACAAGTTATGGGAAGTGGAGATGGAAAAAATGTATGGATGAATAAGGGCTGAGTTTTTAGGCTGCATTTCCCCAGGTACATGAAGTTATCTAGGAGGAGACCATTCAGAGAATAGGTGAACATCTCTGACAGTCCAGGTGTGGTGTCTCCTTTCTAAGAGTTAATCCTACCTTGTTGATGACATTTCTGGCAAAATTTTCATAATACTTGAGCTACTTTTCAAAAGAGTTGTCTTTGGACAGCTAAGGAAGCTTCAGAGAAAGTTCCTTTCTGCCCTTCAAGGGACAAAGGGGGTAAAAAATGAAGGACAGAGAGACCTCTGTTATTATTTAGTTCAAAGCTCTCCATGTGCTGGGCATGGTAATGCACATTTGCCACTCTAGCACTTGGGAGGCTGAGGCAGGAGGATCACTGCAAGTTCAAGGCCAGCCTGGGCTAGAACATGAGTGCAAGGCCAGGTTGAACTGTGCAATGAAACCCTGTTTCAAAAGAAAAAAATAATCAAAGCTCTTAGTGTGCCAAAATCCCTTATTTTGACATATCATTTTCTAAGTCTCAAGAGTAGCAAAAAGAAATCTACCAGAAGAAAGGGAGCAATATTTTCACTTTGGTTCCCATTAATTCATCCCAAAATGTGTAATTTCTGGAGTGGCTATCCTGTTCTGGAATCTTTCATCAACTGACTACCATCTTTTGTCCTTAATACTTCCCTCCACAAGCTCATGTATAGTAAATTTATGCTCGTTTTTTGTTTGAATACATTCATTTAGAATAATTCAGAAGATTTTCAAATAAATAATCTCGATGATGAATAAATGAGACCTTATAATAAAAATGTTTTGGTTGGATTTTGGTATGTTTTAGGTATTTTTATGCAAGGATTTTTAATTTTAAGAGAATGTGGCATATTAGAGTACTAGGCAGATTAACTTTATAATTTGAAATAAAGAATTGATAAGAAAATTATGATTTCAGTTTTGCAGGTGCAATTACTTTGTAAGTAATAACAGAATGCTTAAAAGAACATAATGCATAAAGAATTGGATGTAGAATGGGATGGCAAGGAAACAGCAGGAAAGTTTATTAAAACAAAAATACACTTATAGCAAGTAGGCTCAGCTGGTGAAAGGGAAATGGCGGGAGAGCTGAGGGTGCAGGGTGTAGGGGTTTAAAATCCGCCCCCGCAAGGGCCTCCCGCAAGCGCCTCCAGAGCATGATTGACAGGGTGCCGAGTCCCATCTGCTGGGTCTACCGCCAGTGTCCGTTTCCAGAACTCACAGTGTTACAATTGTATGTACAACATGCAGTGCATGCATTCATGAACTTGCAATGAGGGAAGAAAGGTTACTTCAGTGGACCGGGAGGTCTCCAGCACCTGTGTCTGGGTTTGAAATTTTCAGAAATTTCTCAGGCAGGCTTGGGGTCTTTGTTTCCCTTATCTCTACCACCTTGGGTTAGTAATATGCCTTGGGGCAACATTGAGGGTTGGCCCTGAGGTGTCCCCCATGTTTGGGTGAATGGAAAGGAGACATCCTTAGTCGCCAATTTTGCTGACTATATTAATACCATATTTATAATTTTGAGCTTGTAAATTCCAAAGAGTTACTTAGAACTTCAAAAAATTTTACTTTATATTGGCAAGTTTGGCCTGACATTCATTGTAATTCTTAATTTAATTAAATATACTTGAGGACTGATGGCAGTGTAGAATGCTGAAGGACATTAAATTAAACAGGGCTCACTATTGAGAATGCAGTAGTTGATTTAATCAGCATGTGTTAAATAAATACAAATTAAGGAGTTCAAATGAATTCTTCACAAAATAGCTTTGTTAATAAAAATAGATATCAACCTTGACATTTTAAGAATTGCACAATTTTAAAATTTGTAACCACAGTTAATAGAATATTATTTAGAACTACTATAATGGTTAAGAAACTTTCTGAATAGTAGGCTTCCCTCAGATGTAAGGTAACTCACATTCAGTGAAGATGTGGAAGCAACGTAGAAGTCTTAGAGTAGGTTCTGAGAGAGATATTTTATTTTAAATGGTGGGGGCAGCATAAACATGTTTAAATAAGAAAGAGGCAACAGAAAAATTTTAAAGGCGCATGAGCACATGTACATAAACACAAGTGCACACTATTTCCTTCTTATAAAATGAAATAGAATAACCGTTTTGAATGAAGAGTTCCCGCTTTTTCATACAGCTTTTAAGGAAGCATCAACTTAACTCTAATAGAAAAAGGCAATTGAAACTTTAAGTGTTGATTATTTTATTGTCGTCGTTGGCTTTTGCAGTCCTAGAATCTGGATGGCACACACTGAAGTTGCTTTGATGAGCTCAAATGTTGTGCTATTTCAAGTTGATCCTTCTGAGAATCATTTGTCATATGTTCTAGAAGCATAGAAGATTTAGGACAAATGATTGAACATTTGTAGATCAAAAATATAGCGATTAATTTATTTACTTTTTTAAAGACATGGGGCATGCTCTGTTGCCTAGGCTGGCTTCAGATTTCTGGGCTCAAGGGATCCTTCTGCCTTAGCTTCTCCAGGAGCTGAACAGATGCGTGCCACTGCACCCAGCAAGAACATAGCCAGAGAGCTGAGGTGGTGATACAAGCTTGTGATCCCAGCACTCTGGGAAGCTGAAGCAGAGAGCTCAAAGTTTAATTCCATCCTGGACAATGTAGCAACCTAGTGACACCTCGGCTCATAATAAAAAAGGTTTACAAACGGGCTAAGAAAATATAAAGGCTCTGATTTCAATCCCTAGTACTGAAAAAAAAAAGTTCTACTATCTTTTTATTATAAATATCAGTTATGTAAACTAAGTACGAAACAAAGCCAGCTATAATTGATTGACTTTTGTTAATGTAGAAGTATATTTTCTTGATATGCGATATAGCTGGAAAAATTTAAAAAGACGTTAAATTAGGCAGGCTTCGTAATAGGCCTACTGTCTCCCCAGATGGTGAGGTCCTATTTATTTATTTTTTACTTTTCCAAACTTCTTTCTTACTGATCCTTTCTCATTCTCAGTCAGAAGAAACCACACAACCTCAAGGAAAACTAGTATTGTTGAGACAAAAGAACAAAGAGAATGGTTGTTTTCTGTCTTCCAGTCTGGGCTCTTTACTTCCAAAGAAAGGCTGTGGTGGAACTGAGGTCAAGGAAATAGAGCAGAAGGAGGAGAGGGGAGTGTGTCTGCCCTAGCCTTCTCGAGCTCAGTACAGGGAGGCATCCGTGCCCACCTTAATCTCAGCTCAGTAGTGCTCAAACTTCTACCTGTGTTAGAATTTCCTGGATGAGTTGATAAAACAGAAAGCTCAGCCCACCCTCCAGAGTTACTAAAGTCAATCTAGTTTGGGGCTCAAGAGTTTGCAACTTTTTTTAATCAGGATATGTTTGCAATCCATAATATTTACTTTGGCTTTGAGAAATTGATACGTTTATATCATATCATCATTTTTGATCATCTTTCCCACTATGTACACTCCCCTTGACCCTTGCCTTGAGTCCCTTCTCAGGCTCCAGAAGGTATGCTTCCCTGATTTCTATTATCTCTCTTTTATTTTACTTTTAATTTATTTATATATTAGATTTTGTTCATATAAGCAAAATCATGTGATATTTAAATTTCTGTGTCTGACTTATTTCACTTAGCATTATGGTGTCAGTATTCATCCATATTCCTGCAAATAGCTTGAATTCATACTTCCTTTTGGCTCAGTAAAGCTCTATCAGGTATATATACTACGTTACATTTGCTTTGTGTATGTGTCTGTTGATGGGTACTTAGGCCTTTTCCAAAGTTCAGCTGTTGTGAAACGAGTTGCATAAAGACAGGCATACATGTATCACTATAGCACAATGACTTCAACCCTTTTGTGAGCACACCCAGGATATGTGTAGATGGGAGGAATAGTATCTAGGAAATACAAGGAACTCAAGAAATTAAACACCAAAAAAGCAAATGAACTAATCAAAAATGAGCAAATGTAGTGAGTAGATACTTTTCAAAAAAAAATAATTGCAAGAAGCCAGTAAGTACATTATGGTTAGTATTGTCAGCCACTAGGGAAATGAAAATCAAAACAACTTTGATATTTCATCTTACCCCAGTCAGATGGCTATTACTAAAAGTGCAAAAACTAACATGTGTTAGCATGGGTGTGGGGGAAAAGGAAGACTTTCACTTGCTGGTGGGAATCTAAACTAGTACAACCACTACCGAAATAAATTTGGAGATTCCTCAAGAAAACTGCAAAAAAAAAAAAAGGCTTTGTATTTCTCATTAGAATTCCAGCTGATACGATGCTAGTGAAAACCAATGACTTAGGAGCTGAGGGAATGACACAGAGGCAAGAAATGATTTGACAAGTGAACTTCTAGCTGATGACTTTCTTATGCTTAGGTTTGGTAAACTATGTGGAAATGCAACTTATGTGCGTGGGTTATATCAAAGCCAATCAAATCATCATTTACATCATCTGGTGAGAGAAGATAGCCTTGGTCCCTGCCAGTGAGGGCCCATCAGACCTAACAACCACTGGCATATGTGCCTCTTGGTGAGAGCACTTAGCTCTGTTCTGACCTTTGGTAAACTGCCTCTTGAGAACTCATTTGTTTAAAGGTTATCAATTAGTAGTGGGTTTCTGAAAGCAAAGGTTGCCTGCTGTTGATGAATAGAAGTGTGGCCATGAATGTGAGAAAGAAAGTTTCAGTGCCATATTTGAATGCAATCAGGTATGGCAAGTTCTGTCCCATTACACTCCAAAAATTTCTTCCATGATTTAGACACCATGATACTAAATATATGAAAACTTTATTTATTTTTGCAATACTAGAATTTGAACCCAGGGCCTTCACACTGAGCTACATACCCAGCCCCTTTACCCTTTAAGATTTTCTACTTTATGGCAGAGTCTTACTATGCTGGTAAATGGCCCAGGCTGGGCCAGAAAATATGATCCTCCTGGCCAGTCTCACGGAGTGCTCGGATTTACAGGTGTGTGCCACCACATCTGGTTCTGTGATTTTATATCCTATTTATAAACGTTCCAATTTTCTTATTCTCTTTGTTCATGTTTTTCCTTACAACTCTTCCTGGTGCTTTTATAAAACCCACCCTTCTCTGATATTTGCCAGAACTTCGCAAGTGTCCTTTGAATAGAGAGTATTTAACAGTAATTCATTCCAATACCTAATACCATTGCTTCCCATGAAGACATTTCTAAACCTTTCTGTATCCTACTACATCTTTGTATGTATTAGCATGCAGGATGCTTTTGATTTTTATACCAACATCTTCACCAGTCTCAATCTCCAGGGATGACATAATCAACTCACTGTTGTTCCACAGATGTAAAAGAACAAACTATACCAGGAAAATCTCCATTCTACTTCATATGTAAGTGGAAATACTAAAATCTAGTTTTTTAACATTTTCCAATCACACAACTACATGGATCTGGATTTAACATGTGGATGCTAGATAGTAAAAAAACCCCAACATCACAGTCATTGGCCTTGACAAGAGTATTGGGCAAAACAGGGCATAAGCAAGCTTATTACTCAAAGCTTAGTCCAACCCTTTCCCTGAGCCCATGCCATGAAATTACATTCAAAGAGTGAGTCGATGTCTGCAATGAATCTGGGCTACAAAGAGCAAGCATATTTTGAGTTGAAATATATTCATGATTTCTGCAGAGTAGATTGATATCAGTGTAACTGAAGGCTAATCCATGTAGACCATGAAATATATTCTAAGATTTGTGGTCCTTTCACAACCTTCTGGGGCCCCTGACATCACAATTACCAACTTCATACCATATAACTAACAATGAATCAAAGGTGTAGGGCAATGAACAATCTTTCAAATAGCTCTCTTTCTTGCAAGTATAAAATATTGTCAGGAGAAAGGAAACTTTTTACATGGTAAATATCAACCACCTCCTTGTAAGTATGGCTTTGTATATATGTGTGTTTTATAGAAAAGAACTCTTCCAAGTAAATTTACTGTGTAACACATCATTCAAACAATAGTTATATTAAGCTCATGGATTCTGTGCTTCAGGAATTTGAAAAAAAACATAACTATAACAAGGATATTGTGTTTCTGCTTTGTGATGTCTGCTCAGCTGGGAATATTGAAAGTCTGGGATGACTTGATGGCTAGGGACTTGAATCATCTGTAGATTTATTTATTCACCTGTCTCGTGGATAAAACTTGCAATGGGGACTCACCCGGGGTTGTTGCTGGAACATTTACACTGATGTTCGTAGGCAATCTTGGGCTTTCTCACAGACTGGAGATTGAGTTCCTAGAGCAGGTTTCAAACTGAACCAGTCAGAAGCTCTGTCACCATCTATGACCTAGCAATGGAAGTTACATACCTTTACTTTGGTCAAAGTCACAAGTCACCCACAATCATGAAGAGAGAACATAGAATTCCACCCACCAATAAGGAATGTCTAATTCACACTGCAGGAGCACATGGGATGGGAAATATCTTGAAGTTGTCTCTGGGAAAATAGAACCCAACAGAGGACCGTGTTTTTTCTCTCAGTCAGACTTGCCTTTTGTAATTTGGTTGGTTTCCTTATCATCTCAGAAGGCTGGGACTGTTTTATTGTTGTGTGTCATGTCCCATTCTGAAGATAGGATCCACTTCTGAAGTTTAATATGCTTGGGAGAATACTCTTAAGATTCAACAAAATACACACTAGTACTGAAGGATACATCTTTAATGAGAGAAAAGGAAAACCCATTTGAGCAAGGAGAATATTGACTCACTTCTACGGCTCGAAAATGGAAAATCATGATTTATCTGGACCTGTGGCCTTTACCTTGGGCAAAATGGAAAACCATAATTAAGATGAAGATGTTGAGTCTGAAATTTCTTTGCTGCTAAGAGTGGAAGGAAGACTACTTTGTGATCAAAACAGTTATAAATTTAGAAAATTAGAAATGGCTTCATTTGTGTAGTCTATACTGTTATCCAGAAACATTGAACATTTGATAGAAACTGAACAAATAGTTTGTATGACATCACGTACTGTATCCAACAATGCTGGTACCATACTTGGTTTTTCCTCACATGAAGAATACTAAAATCCTTAACTACTGAAGACTTTCATCCTGGGGTTTCTGGGTAAAGGCTTTAGGCTCATTTACATTTCTTTTTCTCTTCCCCAACTCTGCTAATGATTTGAAGTTCCTCACCTTTCTGTGAACTTTATTAAAATGAGTATGCAGGAGTGAACTGGGCCCTTTTCCTGAGTTGCCCTCTCCTCTTTCAACAGCATTGCAGATGAGACAATGGGTTAATTGAGGGAGCTACCTGCATTTGGGCCCTGCACGAATCTATCTCTCTGTTGTTTTTGGATTGTGGTCTAAGTAAACTGCCTCCAGAATATTTTTTTGGAAACTTTTGCCAATATTGCAATTTTCCACCAAGGCTTTTGAGGAAAAAGAAACCCTCAGTGGATTGTTCATATAAAAGCAGAACTAATGAACCAGGTACTTTATATATTATATTTTGTAATTCATATGTTTTTTATTTATAATACTTATATCTAAATATACTCCGAACTATTTATCCTTCAGAAGTAAGGGTCCTATCTTCACAATGGAACGTGTCACACTACAGTAGAGTAGTCCCAATATGTTCCCAGATATCCACACCATATGAGAGAGAACAGCACTGCTCATCTGTGTGGGATTAAAGTTACTTTGAGGAAAAACTCTTCAGTGAGAAAACGCAACTTGAGCCTTAACCTAAAATCATAACTATTTCCAAAGCATGTAGACCTCAGACTTTTGCCTTCTTCTACTTTTAATGAAAGATGAACATTTGAGTTGGAGTTCTGAAGATCTCATTACTTCTACCACTAGATTAGAGGTTCTCAATCTCATAGTGCATCAGAATCACCCAATTACTTCTGGGTCCCTCACTTTGAGATCCTGTCTGTGCAGCCTTTCTATCCAAAGTGCGTGGTCTTCGAATGGCATCACAGTGCCATCTAGGAGATTGTTAGAAACATGGAATCTCAGTTCTCACCTAGACATGAAAAATCAGGCTCTGAATGTTACAAAATCCCTAGATAAACTGTATGCACTTTCATGACTGAGAAGCAGAAGTACTGTTCTAGAATAGTAGTGTATAGCCATTTCCTACTGTTACTATTTAGAAGTAGTCACTTTCCCCATGTTTCTGTCCCTCCAGGAGAAAACTAAAAGAATGGTTCTCTAAAACAACTTTCTGTATGCTGATGTTTCTCAACTTGTATGTCCATGTAAATCATCTGAAACTCAAAGATTAGTTTTGTTTGACGGGGTCTATGCCAGTACCAGAGACAAGGCCTTCTGAACGGTAGCCCAGAGATTCCAATGCTGTTGCCCCATATGCTGCTTTCTGAATCACATTGCCTACTTTGACAATAATCAATGAGAAGGTATCATGGAATGGATCATCCTATTCCCAGTAACTACATAATGCCAGAGAATTGAGGAGAAATGCAACAAATAACTCACAGAATAGAAACAAAGAAATATTTAGAACTCTTAGTTAAGTGTTACACACAAATATTTAAATGCATCTTGTTATGCAGGATTAGCAAAGCAAGCTACTTTTGTTAACTCTTGGTCATATTCTTATTATTTGAATTTTTCTTATTTTTGCATTTGCCTACTTCACCCAAGACAAAGGATCACCATGAATGGAAATCCCATCAACTTGAAAGGAATCCACTATAAAAACAATGTGGT
Organism: Cuniculus paca; assembly: GCA_004365215.1. Classification (NCBI taxonomy): domain Eukaryota; kingdom Metazoa; phylum Chordata; class Mammalia; order Rodentia; family Cuniculidae; genus Cuniculus; species Cuniculus paca. Next base: position 2,062 of record RJWT010030161.1, on the reverse strand, counting down.
ACCATTGCCATTTGTCCTTCACTAGTCATTTCCTTCAGCTTATTCTATATACAAAACTCAACAGAAATTTGCCATAACTTATCAGCTATGATAACAAAAAGCCTTTATACTTACATTGTAAAATTTACAATGTGATCTGTGTTTCTGTGCGTGTATTTTATTTCATTAGATCAATAAGCATAAGGTCTTTGGAGTTATGAGGTACTGGGGAGAAGAAACGAGGCACCGAAACGGTGATCAACTTTTATTTTTCATGGGTTTTGCTTTGGAAGTGGGGAAGGCAAGCAGCCTTGTTCAGCATCGTCAGGATTTCTGCCCTTATATTCTGCTGAAATTTCTCGTGAAACTGACCTGACCTGGGCACTGCATTTGTGTTGTTGTTCCCTTTACACACACCACTCCTCTCATCTAGACTTGTTGAGATTTGCTTTCGCAAGTTCTCTCACCTCCATTTTCTCTTTTGGCCCATATCCTGCCTGTGGATTTGTGGGTGTTACTCACTTTTCTTTAGCCTGGATATAAATGTGGGTGTTTCTCAGATCATCCAAGACATTCATCATAATCCTGTATGCTAAAGTCTGGTTTTAAAAAAAAAGTCTTACCATTTATGTCTAAAATCAACAAAATGTCTCGAAGCCTGGAAAAGAAGGGCTTACTGATGTGTCAACTTGTGCTTGTGTAATTCAGATTCCTTAAATAGAAATGCAAAGAAAATTCCCTATATCCTAGGGATGTTGTATTAGATGTTAGTACTTATTAAGCACTTAAGGAGTTTTTGATGTGTAAAAAGTATGTGTGTGTGATTGTAATTACTGTGAAATAGAACAGACTCCACAGTGTCAGCTGGAACTTTCAGACTCACAATGAAAGTAGAAGAAAAAAACCTTAAGTCTACAGAGAACTGCAAGCAGAAATCACTCCTGCTTCCAGAAGTATGGGTCATGGAGAGAGAATCTTAGAAATACACATAATACAGTGAGCTTAGCTGTCATTTCATTGGCATGGCACTTACACTTCAGACAGAGTCCCCTTAACTATGAAATAGCTGGCACCCACATTCTGTCTTTCAAACACTAATGCAGACTCCACGAATTTTTAAGCTTATTCATGCCCAAGGGCTCTAAACTGACAATCTTGATCTTTCCATAGAAATACCAGGAACATATATATCAAAGCACATTTCCAGTTTCTGCTAATAATTTTATGGTGTCTGGACTATATCCTCTCAAAGAGCATAAAACACCTTGGGCTTAGTATCAGGTGTCATGGAAATGTTTTCTTCATGTTCCATTGACAAGTTGTTACACCTTGTTCCATCAGATAACAGACATGCATGGTATAGATGTGTGAATTGCTAATGGGACGCTGAGCATAAGGACAGGAGGTGTCGGATAATAATAGGAGGTAGATGATATAGCTTCAAGACAAATCACAGAAGCAAAATTTTTTAGATTCAAATTAGGTTATAGTCCAACATGCCATCCTTACATATCATGTTCCCTTCCCTGAAATTTATTATGGCAGGGAAATGCCACATGTAGCTGTAAGAAGTTTTCTCTAATGTTTACTTTATGATCCATTCAAAATAGCAGTTCATTCATCTGGGGAAGTAGGTATAACAAGAAAATGCTTTTATCTGGCTTGAAGATCATTTCTATCAAATCATTAAAACAGCATTTCACCTGTGTGTAACTAAGTAAATAAAACAGCAGCTGACCTAAGTTAAAAAGTTTTTAATAATTTATTTTAAAGAGGATAAAACCGAGGAAAATAAAACAGAATAAAATCACTCAAAACAAACTAGTGTAAGTGATACATGACTTCAAAACATTACAAAATGAACAATAGTTACCATAATGCCTTTTGTTATCTCTAAAATAGCTGCAGATACCTTTGGATATAGTAAAAATCAAACAACAGAACAGAATAGAAACAATAAAAACAAAGCAAGGGGTGCACTAAAGGACTTCAAAACAAGACAATAGTAAATCCAAAATGGCTGCCATAATATATCAAATTGAAATAGCTGCTCATGCCATCGTATATAACATAATCGAACAAA
>RJWT010030160.1:0-14721 GCA_004365215.1 Cuniculus paca | reverse complement strand
TAAGTTTTCCGACGCGATACCTGCGCTCCATTCTAACTGAAGACAGGAGGAAAAAAAAAAAAGCTAAAACCCAATTTTTCAACCCTTGAAGAATTTCTAAGATCCTCTGATTTCACAACTTAGAGCTTACCTTTGAGGCTGCACATTGGGCTCATTGGCACTTGCATTATAAAAGGTTTAAGTATTTGAATATCTTGGGGGAAAAGGAAAAGTAGTCTGTTCTGCCCTTGTTCCCAGTGGTGATTTGAATGATTCTTGCTGTTGATGGTAGGACTCCCAGGTGATCGCTTTCCCATCCTTTGGTCCCCTTCCAGTCTGCTGTTGTAAATACACCATTATCCATAAATACACAATGGCGGTGGCATCGCCTCAGTAGACGTGGCTGTCACTGATTCTTGATTATCAGGAAATTCAGAAAGCTCACTGCTTGGTTTATCTGTGAAGGGGGACGTGAATTTTAACTGAGTCTGCGGTGTTTGCATCCCACAGAAAGTTCATGGCAATCCATTTTATGACTTGAAGCTGATTAATTTCACTTGTATTTGGAACGTTCAGTTTGTTCCTAGAAAAAAACTATCAAAGAATCCCGGAAACATTCTCACATTATATGGTCAGAAAGGGGGAGAGCAAAGTAATAATTCAGACTATAATTTCTCACAGCTTCATCTCTTATTCACCTTCAGGACAGATTTTTTTCTTAGCATGAAATCACAAGATTTCAGAAGGAAGCTTATTATTGTAGCTCTTGCAAAAAATTTTCTTCGGTATGTAGGGAAAGACTTATTAGACTGTGCACTTAACTTTCTGGGAAAATGAGATTTGATGCAATTTGATTGTGGGTGTTATTCTAAATAAATACCACTCATTTTTATAATAAATATTGAAATAATTGCCATGCCTGAGGGCTTTTATAACCCAATTATTATTTTATGTGAACATGAGTTCTGAACTTAATTTTGTCCAAAGGATAGATGCTGATGAAATGCAAGGTGTGAATAGAGCCGTTGTCTTAACTTTCTAGCACAAAGTAAATATTCCTGAAGTTAATTTGGGTTTCATGCTATGTACAGAAAAACCAAAAATGATCACAGAAGGTGTCTCCTTTTGTGCTTCCTGATGAAACTCTTGTCATCAATCAATGGTACAGATATTAATGTCCTATTTGTGCAGTGGGAGGCTTGAGGGATGCTTTTATTGTAAGTATGCTGAGACTTGGTTTAGCCAATGAGTTATTCTAAATTTCATCGCTTTCCCCTCACAGAGTCATGCATCATGCCAGCTCTTTGCTTAGGGCCAAGTGCGCTATTTTCAGATTTCAGGTTCTCCTGATGATTCCTTTACAAAACCTCTGAACTTTCGAATAGCACAGAGCCTCCATCCCACCTTCTGATTCCCGTGGAACTGTATGCTTGGAGGCGGGAGGGTAGAGAGCCAAGGCTGCAAAACTCAGGAATGGGGTTGCCGGGTGTAGCAAATAAAAACATAGGATTGTCAGTTCTATTACAATTTCAGAAAGATGATGTTGTCTTAGGGTAAGTACGTCCTACACAATATGTAAAACACACTTATGCTAAAAACGATGTTTAGCTGAAATTCACCTGTAACTGCACATCTGGTGTGTTATCAGGCAATCCTACCAAGGGAGACTTGATGGTCTCTGAGAACCCCAGTGACCCCTGGAACTGACAAACGAAGGACACCTGCCTATCCACAGCTCTGAGCTTCTGTTGGATCCTTTGCGCAATTTTAAAGGCTAAAACCACATCCAGGAGCAGGGAAAAGCACAGATTTTAGGAGAAATCAGAGTTCACAGGCTGGGCATCACCAAGAGACAGAAAGCTGGCTGTGTGGGTGTGTGGATGGGGACAGGTGAGTGGGAATGGGTGGGCATTTCGTGGTCTTGAATCTTGTGCTCTCTTGATTGTATTTGATGGGTTGTTGCCATCTTTTATCTGCAGTATGATGACTGCTCTCCTACACACAGTCAGAAATACTCCCTGCCACTAGTTTGCATCCCACCTGCTGCTTACCCCAGTGTGGATCCCCACTTTAATTAAGCCTGGTTGTTATCCTGACTTCTTCACGTGCTTCTGTCCCCCAAAGTCCTCTCCCCGGTCAGTTGCAGCCATAGTGATCACCCCAAATGGATCAATACTCACAGACCCACTGCGAGTTCCTCAGGGGCACTCAGGGTTGTCCACAGTATGAGTCCTGTCTACACCCAGCTACAGTTTCTTCAACTCTCAGCTTATACTCAGGCCTCACAAGACTTTGCTGTAGAACACGTGGCTTTAATCTGTGCTTCTGCGACTTTCTGCCTTGTCCCTTGTACCCACTTGCCAGCCCCGATATCAGAGTTCCAAACCCTTAATCATCCATCCTTTATGGCCAAGCTCTATGCCACCCCCAGGACAATTTCATTCATTTCTTTCTGCATGTTGCCATTGCTTGCTATTGGCAGCACCCCCAGACCCTCTGTCCTCTACTATGTGACCATTTGTGTTTGTCCCTCCGCCAATCTGTCTGTCCTAGGAAGACTGTAGGACTTACCCATGGTAGGCAGTGTTCAGCTATGGAATGAATGGGACGAGAAATGAGTAAGAACTGGTTCTCCAATGAACTCTATGTGGTTGAAATGACCTCAGTGTTTGTCTGCTTGTATGTGGTTCTCCCTAAGAAGCATAAAGTAGAAAATAGTTTCCGATTAAAAGAAATAAAACTAGAATGGATCCAGGAATATAGCTCAGCAGAGCAGCACCTGCCTGGAAAGCACAATCCTGAGTTCAATTCCCAGTACTCCCTAAAAATAAATAAATAAAATAAACTGGAATGATGCAGAATTATCCTACAAACGATAGGAACTGGGCCACACATAGTGTAAATGGTTTCACTGAGTGGCTATGCATTTCTCAGTGAATGACCTTTCTGAGTTTCATTACAGATGGAAATACAAATTTTTTTCCTCTCAGTAATTTAATTTCCACCTCAATGAGATAATGTTAAGAGTTGCAAATTTAGAAGTCAACCAAGGATTGACTTGGAAGAAGTATATAAAGTCAGTAGGCCCAAGACTTCCAGAGATGTTGGGTCAGTGAGGAGTCTTGTTCCTCTCACGAAAAATTAAATTTCTACCAATCTTAACTCTAAGGCAATACACCCAGATGGCCAAGTGAAAAACCAAACTCATCTTGCCTGACATTGCAGCAGAGGGGGCTGGGGAAAAGAAGCCTCTGCACAGGTGGCACTGGGACCTCTAGGTCGGTTGGCAACCAGAATTATTTGAAATAACATAAAGTGCAACTTAGTACTAAAAATGTAATGAGACTCGTGTCTTATAAAACATACATGCTTATCGGTTTGGTCCTTTCCCTAGAGCTCAGGAAGTGCGTTCCACGTTTTCCTAGTGAGGTAGCATTCTCTTGGCACCTCTGAGCTGGTCGCACAGTTTGACCTGGCTTTGGTCATGTTTATGGTTGTTGGCAGCTAAGCAGTCATTTTAATTTAGAATTTTCTACCATAATATCCAGCCGAGGAAGAAGAAATATCAAAACTCGAAAAAGGAGTCATTTAGAATGAACTACAATTACTAACTTGGGATTAAAAATCTAGGTAGATAGGAATTGCACTGAAACGTTGCTTTTACCCAGGGAGCAATTTTTAGAGAGACAGTGGGGGAGATTTTTCACTGCACAGCCTCACCATTCTGACTTTCAAAATCAGGGCCCCTTGTGTGCATTTGCTTTATGTGTGTATAATTTTAAGAGACACAATCTACACAAGAAAACAGGAGCACTGCGAGTTACTCCATCCTCTGTGGACCGACAAAATAAGCGATCTAAACCAAATCTGTTCTGCTTCTGTTACTTCTGTAAAGTTTTCCATAACTTTCTGGAAAAAATCTGGGTTCTTCAGCAGGCTCCGTCTGGATTACTTTCCCTCCCCACAGTCCCCATTCCAGAGCTCTGAACTTTCACCCCCTGACCCATTGGAATGATTCTGGAGGACATCATCTGTCCTGGACCTTACTCTCTACCAGAGTCTTGCCACCGTGACCCTTTGCTAATGCCGTCTCATTCTGCTGGAGCATCCTTCTTGCTTCCTGGGCCACAAGTCACAATGTCCCTTATCCTGAGTCTTCGTAAGGAACTGGGTCACCTGCTGGTTGATCTGTGGGTGAGGCTGCAGCCCCCTCCTCAATAGCAACAAGAACCAGATGGATTCGTCCTCACACAGCTCCCCAAACAGTTTACCCACACACTTAACATTCACTCCTCCATTTAACATTCTGATTTTCAGCCCCTAAACTATGTCAAACACAATTTATTTAAGTTAATGGGAACCTGTTTGCCTTCTGAAATAGGTTTTAATCTGGAGTCAGAGATCTCGGCATTTTGATCTTTGATTCATTAGTAGTTAGTCTCAGGTCCATATTTGATGTTCCACCAGAGCTGATATGATTTAGTTCAGTTAATTCAATTCGTCAGCAACTATCCTAGCACAATAAGAGTGAATACTATGTTTAAATTGATGTTCTCATCAGAGATCAACTCCTTAAATATTTGGTGGGTCCTTGTTGAAGGCAAGCCTTTGTTTTGGGCCCTGTGGACAGAAAGCGTAGTTTTCCATTCAAGCTCTAGAGAAAGAGCTGGGTGTAGTATTATCTCTAATCCACTGTAGACTGGAAGTGTGTGTGTGTGTGTGTGTGTGTGTGTGTGTGTGTGTGTTACTGAGGATGGAACTCAGGGCTCTGGTGTCAAACCACATTTCCAGCCTTTTTTATTTTTTATTTTGAGACAGAGTTTGCTGAGTCACTAAGTTGCCCAGGCTGGGCTCAAACTTGTGATCCTCCGTGTCTCAGTCTCCCAGAGTGCTGGGATTATAAACTTGTGCCATTAAGCCTGGCCATGCTATAATTTTTAAAATAATTATGATTTTTTGAGAAGAAGGAATATTCAAAAGTACACATCAACTTTTAAGAAACCAAACCGGCATGGAGGATTGTAACAATATTCTAAAACAGTTACAATTTTTGTTTTATTTTCATTAATTGTGATGAATATAAATAAATAGTTACTTTTATTATTTAAATAAGATAGATTTGTCATTATATAAAGTGTTATTTTTAGACTGAGTTTAGTCTTAGAAGAGCTGTAGAATTAAGACTTAGATGAATGAAAGAAAAGCCCTTCTCTTGTTGAACTACCAATGAAAGGGAAAAACTGTACAAGAAAAAAATTGTTCTTTTTAAAACTTCATTCTTTTGAAACTGCCTAGCTCTGTAACTGCTTGTTGTACTCAGGGTTTGTAAGGAGAACAAGACAATACAGGACACATAATTTATAGTATTATTTTATGATGGTTACCCATAGAGTCAAATACAAACAAAGTGCAGGAAATCTGTCCACACATTAAAGATCTAGAGAATCCAGCCGAGGGCCTGGATCCCATGGCAATAACCTGCATGAGTGCAACTGAAAGTCTAGCGCCCATGATAATGCCCCTTAAGAGTCCAACTGAAGGCCTAGAGCCCATGGCAATGACTCATGCAAGTCTGCACTGGGAAGGCCCAAAGGTCAGCAGTGGAAGCCAGAAAGTCTGTACCAGTGGGACGAAGGACTTGGGTCAGTAGGTTGAAGGTTCTGCACTGGATTCAGGAAGCAACACTCAAAGTAAGAACCAGAGCTCCCCCAAAAAGTACCACAGCCATCCTCAGTGATAACGAGGTCCCAAGCTCCTCTCATGATAAGAACAGCTGAGTTCATATCAGGAAGCCAGCATGACAAACTTCTGGAGATAGAACAGCACACATCTTCCCCTCCAGAGTCAGAAAGTGATGCACAATGTAAATACCAGAGCTCCCCTAAAATGAACCACAGCCTTTCTCAGCGACAAGGTCCTGAGCTCCTCTGATGATAGAACGGCCAAGTTCATATCAGGAAAGAAGCTCGACAAGCTGCAACAGGAGAACCAACAACACCACAGAGAACCAACAACACTCAACTCTTCCTCTCCAATTTTCCCTTTTATCTGGGCAACAATCTTCAGGTGGGCCATCCATGCTCAGCACCACACTGATTCTGTTCAACTGGTGTTATAAGTTGACCACCAGTTATCAATCCACTACACTGCTTCATGGCTTTGTAATTACTTTCTTAATCCCTGTAACCACAAGAGTGTAACCAAGCATACAGAATGCCTGATTGTTGTGGTCATTAATCTATCCTTGTAACAGATGATCTCACCCTGCTAGCTGATCAGAAGAACTGCCAGGCTGTTCTGTCTCTCTTTTGTACCTCCTGCTTGTGCATCATATAAAAGCCCTAGACCACTAGAGATGAGGACCTGATATTCTGGGAGTGATGTTGATCAGTGTCCATAATGTAAATAAATCTGCCTTCAAATCCTGGGTGTCATTTCGGTGTTTCTGCTTGCCATTGTGAGAAGATTAAGATGTTACTAGCATTTAATGTACCAATTAGGTCACCTCCTAGTGTATTTTTGTAGACATGTTTTTGAGTCATCAGTAGAGTTCTTTCTTTTGATGGAACTCTAAAGGAGACAACCACAAGAATATCAGATTCCATGAGGAAGTGGTCAGATGAACTGTGCAAAATATTTCAAGGACCTAGACTCTTAAATCAAAGTAGAATTAGGAGTTGAGATGAAGAATTGCTAAGAGGAAATTGATAATTCTTTGAAACAATATTGGCTCACAGCCTATACAAAGATTTCAATTTTAGAGGATATTGTTTAATTTGAACATAGTCTTTTGCAAAAAAACAAAAACAAAAACAAAAAAAACCAGGAAATCAGTCAACTCTGACAACATCCCCTCAACACAAATAATAAAATCTCTGAAGAAAATCAAGCCTCAGCCTATTGTCTAGAGAAACTGAACTGGTGTTGACAGTGGCCTTTGGCCCTGAGCACTGGTTACTCAAATGCACCTACTGGCTATAATATGTAAGTCATATCCTCCAAGCAAAGTGTCCCTTCTTGAATAGAATTCCCGCTTCCCTTATTAAGGAGAAATTCCAGATTAAATGCAAAGATAGAGGAGTGTGCCAAAATTTTCAGATATATAGGCATCAGTGCCTGGACAGCAATTCTTCAAATATTACACCTCATGTTAATGATTTCCAAAGGAAATCAGCAGACTTTATGCATTTATTTTAATAAGGCTGTGAAAACAGTCCATTTACAGTATAAAAATCCCTTGTCTTTTAAAAACGCTAGGCAGAATATTTTAATAAATTAAATTTGTCTGCCTGTCAAGTCTGTCAAATTGACAAGTACCCTCCAGGAGTATTGCTGATGTGGTGGTTCTATTTTTCCAATAGGATTACATTTAGAATTTAATACAAGCTGCTTAGAGGAAGAATCCATCCATCAGGCTAATTTTAAATAACAAATACTAGCACCATATTTTAAGTCTCTGAACTTATAGGCCCAGGGTGAATTTGCTTCCTCTGAAAACTCTCATATTCCCTACAATGATGTCTTGAATAATATGTTTGTTTATATTGATGAAATAGTTTAAGAGGGCAACTAAGTTCACATCATCAGGAATCTAACTATTGGTGTTTGCTCTGAGGTGCGTATTTGCAGAATCAGCTGACATCCTTACAGTCAGCCTTGTGTCAGTCAAGTCCTCTGCTCCCAGAGCACGTAGAGGGAGAGAGAGGGTTGGCAGGGAAAACTCAAGATCAGCTGGTTTAGTGAAGCCAGCCCTTGAGTTAAAAGGATTCTGATGCAGGGCCATTGCATTTCTGTCTTTCATAAGACTTTCCTGAAATGATCAAATATCTCCTTTTTCTCAGAGGGAAAACCCACTTTACTTTTGTACTTAACATATGAGAAGACTTGTACCAAACCTCCAGTAGCAGTTTATTAGCAAAGCAAGATCTTAGTTTTCAAAATCTGTGGCTAAAAGAAGCAGATGTTAGAATATTCAAAAACACAAACACGGCCAGGTGTGGTGGTGCCCATCTGTAGTGTCAGCATTCTGGGGGGCTGAGGAAGGAAGGGATCACAAGTTCAAGCCCCGCCTGGGAAACTTAGGAACTTAGTGAGATTCTGCCTCAAAAATAAAAAATATAAAGGAATTGGGGGATGTAGTTCGATGCAAAAGGCCTTGAGTTTGATCCCAAGGATCAAAGCAAAGATCAAAACAAAAGCTAAAATTCACAACCCCAAGCAGGTGTAGATTGACTGTATGACACATACACTAATCACCTGGCTTCTGTTTCCAACTTTGGAAATGAAGTTCTCAAGTTCAAGTCTAACAGTTAAAGTAGAATCAAGCTTCAGTCTTGAAATTCTTTTGTTTTTTCCTCCTGGGCTTCAGAAATAATGACTCACCCATTGGGGGATATTCAGGAAGACCATGCCTGTAACCAGGGCCCAAAGTAGTTCTCAGGGAACTTTACATTTCTTGCTCAATAAAGTTTATAATGTGCCAAGAAAATGTCTTTTGATCATTAGCAGAATAGGAAAAAAAATCCATGCATACTATGATTTTGATTTCTTATAGTCAAAAATTCTGCATTAAAAATATACATAATTTCAGGTCAATTTTTCTAGCAATAACATGCAGTGGTTGTGCAAAATAAGGCCTGTGTACTGACCGACCAGCCCTAAGAGGAGGGCAGGGACCTGTGTCAGGGCTGGGGCAGGTCTGACTGAAGGAGAAACCATTCATGTGTGAAGGGCCCTTCTACCTAGGCTAAGGGAGCAGTCCCAGGAGATAACGCAGTGAATCAGTGTTTATGCACAGCCAGCGCCTCAGGAAAGGATGTCTTATGACTCAACACATGGCATTTCCAATTCTGAATGAGATTAGTTATTCCTCATGAACCACGAATTGACTGGAGATCAAAATAGACTCAAATAAATAAAAGCCAGTAAATATGGGGAAGTATGCGCTAGTGGGAAGAACACTGGATTTGGACAACCCCAGCATTACCAAGCTCACTCGTTGCTTTGTTTGTGTGGTCTGGGGCAAATCACTGCATTTGGCCCCAGCCCTTTAATTTCTGAACAAGAAATCATAAATCCTCACTCCTAGGGTTAGGATGAAGTTAAATTAAATGTCTATGTAATTGTTCACCTACAGTGCTTTGTATATAAAAGGCAATCAGCAGACATTAGCTGAGTTAAATCAAACTACTAAGTAATTTTCTTTTACCGTTGAGATTGCAGGCTCACTAAAGCTTGAATGTGTTAGCTTTGTCCCCCCTTAGGTAGTAAATCTTTGCAGAGAATGGAATTTGTCTGACTCATATTTTATCTTCTTTAGCAGATTTTCAAATATGAAACATGACAATGATGAAAATGGATATTTCTTAAAATAAACTACTTGATGTGGACTTAATGTTTGAACCCTTTACCAGACTCATTTGTTGACATCCTGACCTTCAATGTATTGGGAAATAGCAGCCTTGAGAGATAAGTGGGCTGTGAGGTAAAGCCATTATATCAAGGATTAGTGCCCAGTGAAAGGCGAGAAAAAGAGCATTTTCTTCTATTGCCTGCTCTGTTCCACGTGAGGATATGACAACAAGGGCGAAACCTGGAAGATGGACCCCCCCATACATCATGCTGGAACCCCGACCTCAGACTTCTGCCTTTGAGAACTAGGAGAAATAAATTTCTGATATGAATAAACCACCCAGTTTATATTTGTTGTTGCAGCCCAAATAGAATGCAGGATGTCCATATTCTACTACAGAAAAGGCCTGTGTGTCCTGCTGGTATTCTATTGAATGATTTCAGTGGAACCCACAAAGTGAAATACCTAGGGCTGTGAGCATGCTCAGGGGAGGCTCCAGGCACAATCCTCCCTCCCCCAACAGAGAACCATCTTGCTCTTATCTCCGTTCACTGCTTCTAATGGTTTGCTTATCTTGCATTTAACTTCTTGAGCTTTGAACTGAAAACTCTACTGTATGGTTTGTCTCTCGTGCATATTGCAGGAAAATCTCACATAAATGACTGTATTATAAAATGTATACTTTTCTGTTTACTCAGACTTTAAAAAGTAAGAGGAAACTTTTACACGTGCGGTGGTCCTTGATCTGTAGAGGTATCTGTCTCTCATAGATTGTGTCCTCTTTGGGGAATCCCTCATTATTTCACTAGCGCAGCAGTATACAAACCTTCCTGGTTGTGGGGCTCCTTTAAATGACTGGGAAACTCAAACAGCTTTTGCTACATAAGTTACTCCTTCTAATATTTGCCAAGATAGAAGAAACATTGATACATTCTGAAATATGCATCCCTTTATTAATTTAAAATATTTATTTATTTCAAAGCACTGGTAAGCCTACTACATGTTACATAAGTGACACTTTTCGTACAAGTAACTATACTTTCCAAAATAAAAGAGAAGAGTAGCATTGTCTCATGTTTTTTTTTTTTTTTTGCAAATTTCTTTAATGCCTGCCTTAATGAAGGACAACTGGATTTTTACACCCACTCCTACAACTAACCTGCTCTCATAGAAAGCAGCATGGGACTTTTATAAAAAGTCCTCTGAACACTTGCCCAAGAATTAGCATAGAAAAGCCAAATCTTAAAATCACAAAAATAGCTTTGATCTTGTGCACCCAGTGAAAGGAACTCAGGGACTTCACAGCTCCCAGATCACACTTTGATAACCACTGACCTTGGATGCTACTTGGTCAGCTCAGTAAATTCCCACCAACTGTGTTCAGTGGTCTCACTGAGGACAGGCACCTGCCAAATTATTGAGTTAGTGAAAACCACAGGTAACTGGAGTCAAATAATAGAATCACAAGCATCTTTTCACAAACTTCCACGTCCATGTAGGAAGACAATGCCTTCCCATTACTACTGGATTAAGTCAGGCTGGTTACTTAGCTTTTTAGCTTCTCTTTAGTGCAACAAAAAGTATTATAACACATCTCGTTGCAAAAGCAAAATCTCGGTATTTGGAGAGTTCAGACTCTACAAACAGACCATTTCCAACTTTATTAAAAAGTATGAAACTGACCTCTCTCCCAAATGAGTGCAGTTCTTTCTGCACCAGGCTTGGACCTGGAGCTCCCGTGCTTCTTTAGGGTTATATGCATGCTGGGATGATGGGAGTGACAGATGAGGAGGGGATGGTGGAGGAAGGCTGGGAAAGCGTGTATAACTTGACAAGCACTTTAGTAAAAAGTCCCAGTGCTTCCTGAGCCTGGAAGATGGTTAGAGTTGAACCTTTTTCAGATCCACCCCATGCCTAGTGCTGCAGCAGAACAACCCTTCCCCTGAGTGAATTCACTGTTCAGACGCCACACAGGTGTTCCTCATTTCCAGGTGAGGTGAAGTAATCGCTTTGCCAGGAAGCTCTGCTGAATGGAACCTCCATGAACCCAGCTCAACTTTCTCTGTGTGTAGCCCGCCTCCATGGGATGACAAGATCATGGTGCCCTTTTTCATGGCAGAACTTGCTCACACAGGCTTCAGACTCCTGCATGTTCTGAAAGGAAAGCTAAGGCAGGAGCATCCAGTAGTGTCCTGAAGTCCTTTTTGCTAGGTCTGCAGAGAGCCTGGATGGTTCTGAGACTTGGAGGTGTCGCCTGCACAAAATCCTTCTTGTTTGCTGTAGTTTAAAAATCCATATGTTGAAATGCTAAGCCTCTGTGTGATGATATTAGGCGGGAGGGCCTTTTGGAGATCCCTGGGACCTGCCAGTGAAATCCATGTGAAAAGGGTTGGAGCTTTCATTAAGAAGCTCCTGGAGGCTCCTTTGTCTCTTTTACCATGTGAGCAAGAAAGCACCATCGCTGAGCAGGAAACTGGCCCCCTCCATGAACTAAATCTTGGCATTGTGATCCTGGACTGCCCAGGCTCCCAAACCATGAGAAATAAATTTATATCGTTTATAAGCTACTTAGTTTTTAGTATCTTCGTAGCAGCTCAAATAGACTATGATAATGGCTTGGAAGTTACCTAAGCAAATTCTCTGCCATCCTACTGTGGATCTTCCTACTTACCGATACCTATATGCATGTGTCTTAGGCACTTCCTGGTTGCTTGGACACAATATTCAACACTCACAACTCTTAAAGGAGGAGAGGCTTATTTTGGTTTTCAGTTTGTGGTTGGCTGCCTCCAGGGCAGAAGCAGCATGGTGGAAGGACTCAACAGAGGAAAGCTGCTCAGGTCACAGAGCACAGAGCAAAGGAGAAGGGGAGGAGGGAGATACACCCTCCAGTCAAGTCCTCATAACCTACAGTTCCCACAAGCACCACCTCCTAACTGCATGCACAACTACGGAATCATCATGAATGGCCCAGCTGATGATGAATGGATCCTACGGTCCAACCATCTCCCAAACCCCACCTCTGAACACAGGAGGCTTTGAGGGGACCATTCCAGATCTAAACCGTAATGATGTCCCATCTCTATCTTGTCTCAGGGACTTAGTCAGTGTCTGGTTTACTGTCCTGTTATTTAAAGAGATGAGCATCATTGACTGCACCCTAACCCAGGACCTCAGTGGCTTTCTAATTTCTTTTGTGTCCTTCTGCTTAGGAAAAGGACTGACAGCTCATAATTGGTCATACTTCTTAGGGTATTTGCATTTAAACTGGAAGTAATGGTTTCTTTTCTCAGTATAATTTGTCTTACATTTTTTGAAAGTAATAACTATTCATTAAATTATATTTGAAAATGCAGGAAGAAAGAAAACAATGTCTATAGTTCTACCACAATTATAAAACCACTATTCATATATATGTGTATTTTTCTCTAATAATGTTTCAAAGTATGCCTTAATTTCAATTGTACTCATACAAATACAATTTCATATAATACATTTTACTTATTAATAGGCTATTAGCATCACTGATGTCAATAAAAACTCCACTTAAACATGAATTTAATGGTGGCAATGTATTATACTAATAGATACACCATGGTTTCCTTTATAATTGTCATTATTATTAAATATTTGAATTGTTTACAGTTTAACATTGAAAATCACACTGCAATGAGTATCTTTGCATAAATACTTTTTTCTTTATTTTGAGTCATTTCCTTAGAACATTTTTCTGGCCGTGGATTTACAGGGTAAGTGGATAGAAAAGATTTCAGAATGCACAAACACAGACACAACTTTTCAAAAGGCAATTACATGTCTGTGGTCATTGTTCATCATTATCATTGATCTACACATACTTTTCATTATCAATTGATTGATTTCCTTCTATTTCCAATCACATTCCCAAGGTCTTCATCATCACGATAGAACATTGTCTCACATGCTTGATATGTATCTCATTCTTTGGAATGCATTATTGTTTTGCATGCATATATTTTAAATACACACAAATCATATTGTGCCATGGACTGCATGCTGTTTCTTTTGTTCACACATCACAAAGTGGGTAACATCTATGGGTATTGGTCTATATACATCTAGTCTAAAACTATTAAGGAAACACAGTTCCATTCTATACCTTCATCATACTATATTTCTCTATTGTCTGACTAAAGGATTTCACTAGACTACCTCTAACTCTGACCTATAATAAACAGTGCTGGAATAAATGACCTTGAATATTCTGCCTTATTTTTTTTCACTGTATTCATTTTACAACTCTGGCTAGCACAAAAGTAGGTACAATGGTAACAACTACTTTCACAGTGTTTGTAATATTAAAGACTAGTTTCTAAAATTTTAACATTCCGTATATTGTTTGCTGAAGACTTTTAGTACAAATTCTTTATTAAGCTAAGGAAATTCTTTTCATTTCTACTGTACACTACATACCACTGACAAACTAAAGTTAAAAAGACTGACAATATCACGTGCTGTTGAAGATGGAAAGCATCTAAAATTCTTGTACACTACTCATGGTCATTTAAATTAATGCAATCATTTTGGAGCATTTCTACTAATTTCAGAAATACTCATACATTATGACCCAGCAATTTCATTCATGTGTAGGCCCCTAGAAATGTGTGTGCAGATGTAACAAAAGACATGTATGAGAATGTTAAAAATAGTATTATTGTTCATAGCAGAAAGCTTGGAATAACTGAAACCCCCAACAGTAGAATAGATAAATCATTTGTTCTCACGTAGTGGAATATTCACTGCAATGAGAATCAATGGATTACTCTTACATACAGAAATATAGAAGAATCTCATTAACATAATGTTGAGCAAAAGAGTACATATTACTCGTTTATATTAAGTTAAAGATAGTCCTTAACTTTGGATAGGCACATAAAGGATGTGAATTTAATTTCAGTGAATTTAAATGTTGAGTGAAAAGGACATTCAGAGATCTCTAAGCTGCTACTGAATGTGAAAACAGCTTGTGTTTTTTCTATTAAAACGTATACATTAAACTACCCTATTGAAATATACTTAAACATAAAGTTTAACCCTGTTGAAAGTATGACAAAATACAGACTTGTGGAAAGATGGCAGAACAGTAAGCAGCAAAGTAAACAGTCTTTCTGAGAGAAACAGTTCAGATGCTGGAATACAACATCATGGAGAGGACAAGAAGGAAGGAAGTGGGTCCCCTGTACCCAGGGAGAATCTAAAATATGTTTCATTTTCACCCTGGTTCTGCCTCTAATGAGTTGTAAAAAATTTTTCTTCCCTGATTTGAATCTCTCATACATGGAGCCTGAATGAAATAATCTTTACTTTCTGAGTTCTGTAACTCTATATTATAAGAACTATTTCAGAAGCCA
>RJWT010030159.1:0-14673 GCA_004365215.1 Cuniculus paca | reverse complement strand
ACTGAGTTGGGCCTGCCTGCCCATGAGTTCAGATGTAGGGCCTGAGTAAGACAGATGCTTGAGGACTCTCACACTGCAGGCATGAGTTCCTCACTGTCCAGCTGGGTTCTCCCAGACCCACCTTGCTGCATCTGGATGGGGGTGCATATGACTGCTTCTAGACTCCAAGTCATTCATTCCCACAACCACTACACACTTAAAGCAGGCCTAAGCCATGTTATGTGGCCCTTTGTGAAGGACTGTGCACTGGCACTGGGAAACCAGGTTTGAGCTATGGACCCTTGCTTACTTGATCTCTGACCTGTTGACCTCTTGTAGGACGTCTTACTTTGCTAACCTGTGAAATGGGAAAAATCATGGCAATCTCTTCCCAGGCTATCTGACAAGAACAAACGAGATAACTTCACTGTGAATGATCACTCATATTAGCTGTTGTGAGGCCGTACCTTCCACTCACTGCCACCATCTGTGGCAGAAAATAGAAGCTCGTGAGTTATTTCCCAGCCAGTACTGTCTGCTTCTGGGGCCTCTCTGTGTACATAAGTGAGCAGGAGCAAAATATATTAAAAATAAGAGTTCTGTGCCTGTTGGTTCAGATTGTCCCTCCTCCACAGGTCAACAAACAGGTCAGCCGTCTAGCTATTAAAGTCAAAGGTCAGAAGTTCGGCCTTGACTGTGTGGATGACTCAATGCAAAACCATCCCTTCCAAGAGAAGCCTTACTCATGGCACAGATCCTCCCAGAAGTGGGTCAAGGACATCCATCATCTTTGTTTAAAGGGCACTGGGTCACAAAGGAGGAGGAATCTTCACAAGTAGAAATTTTGGGATATCCAACAGTACCTGTGGAAAGGTGGTATATTGGATTCCTACGGCTACTATCACAAATTATTGTAAACTTAGAGGATTCAGACCATATAGATTTATTATCTTAGAAGATTCAGACCATATAGACTTATTATCTTACAGTTCTGGAGGTCAGATATCCAAAATGAGTCTTACAGGGCCAAGGTCAAGGTTTCAGCAAGGCTGTGCTTCTTCTGACGTTCTAAGAGGAAACTCACTCCTTTGCCTGTTCCAGAGTCCACAGGCTGTTTGTGTTTCTGGGTTGTGACCTGTACTTTTATGCATTACTTCAGCCTCTGCTTCCATTGTCACATAGCCTGCTCTGACCGGGACCTTCCTGCCTCTCTTTTATAAGGACCATTTTGATTACCTCACACTACCCACATAACCAAGGACCATCTTTCCATGTCAAAGTCCTTGGCTTAGTCACATTTGCAAAGTACCTTTTACCACATAAAGTAATATATTCATAATTCCAAAGGATGAGAGTACCTTGGGGTGGGGCTGGGGGGATTTTAGTCTAACAAAGGTAGATTCTGCTACAAAGTACACTGGAATTCTGTCAAAGCTATGGTGAAGAACTGCAGAAGATTTGATTCTGCTCTAAGCTCAAGAATATTGAAGCAATCCTACTTTATAACAAAAACTGAAAGTAGAAAGCAGATGGTGTTTAAGATCATGGGCTTTGGAGCTACACAACGCTCATTCAGATCTCAGCCCCAATGCTTAGTACCTGTGTGAGCTCCCATTTCTCTAATTAGAAACCCAACATTGAAGGGTCCATGTAGCAAAGGGAATACAGCATAAAATGTGGCCGGGCAAGCGTGAGGTCGTGAGTTCGATCCCCAGTACCAAAACAAAAGAATAAAATGTCCACAGAATTCTTCATTCCACGGCCAGCACACAATAAACCCTTAGCACAAAACAACTAATGAACTGTCCACTGGTCCTATCACTCTGCTGCTTTGGTTCTCAGGCCCAGTCTCTAAATCAACCTGCTTGACATGAACTGCTTGACTGTCAGCAAATACCACCAAGCCCTGTCAAGCCCCAGGAAGCAGACTGATCCTTCCATGCTGAAGTCTGAGGGGCCCCAAAGATGTAGTGATGGAATCTTAGTGATATGGTCTTAGTCAAAATGTAGTCTGGAAGTGGGGATCTCTGTTTACCTTCTATAGAACAAAGAGAAGGTAAGTCCCGAGTACTCTTCTCTTCCTCTAACTCACATTCTAATGCTCTGTATGTCTTTCTCCTATAAACAATTCCTATTATTTTAATTGCATTGTGATACATTTGGGCTACATATACAGTCAATAATTTCCATCATGAATCTTTCTGCCTTCCCATTTTGTCAATGAGCAAACAGGCAGACAGCAAAGGAACAAGGATTTTATGTCACTACATCATCGTGAGTCGTTTGATTCCATCATCAAAGTATCTCAAGTGACATTTCAAAAACAAATAGAATTAGAATCTCAGATCTTCTGCTAATTAGTTGAGTGACTTTTAAGAAACTACACAACTTACCTGACCATTTATTTTCTCAGACAGGAAAAAAAATGACCTCACACGACTACAGTATGGGTTCAATATCACATAAAACTTTTGGCATGTCAGATTTCTAGAGCGTGAACTACACCTAGGATACTTTGCTGAGTGTTATGTGTGTATTAATTCACTTAATCCTAACAACTTCATAAGGTACATATTGTTTATTACTCCCTTTTTCCTAAAATGTAGGCCTCTTGGGGGCAAGGATACTTTTACATCTTTAGCCACTGACTCAGTTACCTTATGAGTGGTCTAGAAAAAAGGATCTCTCTATCAGTTGTGGATAAAAAAAATTGAGAGGTCAGTACAGTCTTCATGAAGGTATAACCTACAAAGTAGATAGATTTGGAGAAAAGGAAGGAGAGAAGCAGGTCTCCCTAGCGGGGTAAGGTAAGGCATGAAGAATGGTCAGAGAAGCAAGCCCTGGAGTGACAGGAGATTCAGCAAGAACATGGACAAGGGACTCAATAACTGCCTTCCTACGGTGGGACGCTCTCACTGACTTGCTTTGACCAGTAGAATAGACAGGAAGTTAGATCACACCAATCCCAAACCCAGGCCACCAAAGGCCTCACAGCTTCCGGCCTGCCTTCCCAGAGCCCTGCATACTTGCTTATTGTGTGAACAAGCATGTGCCAGGCAACTGGAGAATGAGCAGGGACACAGAGCAGAGGCAAGCTGTGCCCACTGAAGCTATCCCAGAACAACCAGCCCACAATCTGCTCAGCAGCTGACTATGGACACCTAAATGAGCCCAGCCAAGATCACTGTTAAAAGGGAGCCCTTCTTTATTAGCCATTCCTCCCACAATGGCAGGACAGGTGGGGAGTTCACAGAGTATTGCAAGTATATCGGGAACCTCTTGGGTAACTGCCCTCTCCCAAGACCCCTAAGCCCTGTGAAAGTCACAGTAGCAGAATAACCATCAGGTGTCATACTCAAGCGTCTATGTGAGAGTCAGGGCCAGGCAGCTTGGGCCCATGAAGCACTATACTCTCTCACCCTGTAGATGATGGGGCTGAACAGAAGATATCAGAGATGGCTACTACTCAGACTGGGAGGTGAATGAGAGTGAAAGAGTGGGCAGCCCTGGCCTTACTTAGAATTCTGAGTCTTGCCTCACAGTCTGCCATTCCTGTGGCCCATACAGTTGTCTGCCCACTCAGCTGCATCCCACCGGCTTCTAGTAACAATGCCTCCCTCCTCCTCTGGGGAACACCTGTTCCTCACCATCAGTCGTGCAAAATCAACCACACACCTCACTCTACTCCCTGATTTCAGAGACAGGCTTGTGGTCAGCTAAGGCCAATGAGAAAACCATCTCCCTGGGTCTGAGTGATCAGCTCCAGGTTGAACATGTGGTCTTGGGCAGGCAAATTGGAGTCAATCCTGGAACCACTGGGGGAAACCAGTGTTTTCTGTTGATATGGAAAAGTGGCATATAATATATAATATATAGACTATAATATAATATATACCTGCAGTACTAGGAGGCACCCATGAGATAGACCTCTTGGCAAAGGAAGCTAATGTAAATTAAACTAGAGTTGAGAGATGAAGTAAGATTGGGTGTCAAGGTGACCTTGTTGAGCCCCTGGACCTAGACAAGAGGAAAGCAGATGCACTCAAGTGCTTTTAATTACATGAGCTCATTCATTCTCTGAGTGCTAAAGCAATGTGAGTTTCTTGCCATATGCAATTTTATCCACAGTTTGATTTTACCAACAGAGTCTACATAGGCTAAGAAAGAGTCCAGGGGCCCCATCTAAATGCCTCTAGGTTTCTTGAACCCCAACACTTTTGAAATAAAGATCTTCCTTTGGGCTGTCATGTTAAAGATAAGAAATCTGAGCCAGGGAATGCTGTAGATGGCTGGACAGACAAATAGATAAATTAATTAATGGATGAGCTGGGCATGGAGGTACATGCTTGTAATCCCAGTATTTGAGAAGCTGAGGCAAGAGGACTGCCATGAATTGGCGGCCAGCCTGGGCTAGACAGTGAGTTCAAGACCAGCCTGAACCACATGGTAAGATTCTGTCTCAAACATCAACAACAAAAACCTACCATAATTAATGGATGAAAAATGAAATAATTGAGGATGAGTGAGTGGATGGGCAGAAAGGCACATGGTGATGTATTTGCAAGTTGAACTTACACACAAAGAGGCATTTCACAACTAAAAAATTAATACCTCAAGCCACTGCAGTCAAGGGGTCATCCGACAATATGGGAAAAGAGAATACCATAGACTTACTCTGAAATAAAGGGGGGTCCTTTTGGTCTTCAGAATAATGAGGGATAATTCTTAGGTTGGGGAATGGGAGAGAAGCTATAAGGTGAGTTCCCAGACCAGGGTAGTTAGCACAATCTCACCAACAATGCAATACAAGGAGAAACCATTTCTAGCATTCACAGGTGACATCGGATGAACAACAACCCATAGGAAATTCTCTCTCTCTCTCTCTCTCTCTCTCTCTCTCTCTCTCTCTCTCTCATCCTCTCTCATCGCCAGCAACTACTCAGATCTGGGCAGCAACCACAGAAACTGGAAAAGCTACAGAAGATGCAGGTGCTGGACTTGGAATGCTTGGAGGAAAATACAAATATATCTGTGAGGCTCTAGTGGCAAAACAAGGACGTAAAGAATCTGAGGTGGCTGGTAAAGGACACCAAGTGGCTCAAAGAACTGGGAGAAAACAAAACCTAATGACAACAGAGAGCAAGGTCAGTGCTGAGATGAAGTCTGTCTCCCAGCTGCCTGGCTGAAGGCATCACCATGCTCTCCAGGAGGAAACTGGTGATTCACGCAGAACCGCACTGCGAGTCATTCATTGAAGTTGTATCTGCTCACAGATCAGGCGACTGCTTAGAAAATTGCATATCATTCACTCCTTCATGAATCATATTCTTATTTTTGTTATCCCAACGTTCTGAGCAAAGAATCCCTTCCACGGATTGCCAAGGAGACATACCAGAGCCAGGTGGATTCAACTGTCTCTTTGCTCAGGACTTGGTATCCAGTGGAGACAGATCAGGAAAGCAGCCCCATAGCGAGTAGCACCTGGATATGGCCCATCATGCTGAGAAAGTTGTCCTGGACACAGGCACAGAACAGAAATTGGCATCTCAAATCCCCACACAGTCAGAGACCCAAGGCATATGACAGTGAGAGAAAATAAAATTGCACACACAAATCGCCCACAGATATCAAAGCAGGGTAGCTGACAGGAATAAAGAAATATAGTTGTCCCTCAGTATCTATGGGGATTGGTTCCAGGATTGCCCCCAAACCAAATTTGCTGATGCCTGAGTCCATT
This sequence comes from Cuniculus paca, assembly GCA_004365215.1. NCBI lineage: Eukaryota > Metazoa > Chordata > Mammalia > Rodentia > Cuniculidae > Cuniculus > Cuniculus paca. The sequence continues at coordinate 8,957 of RJWT010030159.1, read as the reverse complement.
ATATAAAACAGCATAGTATTTGCATAGACTGTTCTCATCCTCCCATATACTTAAATCATGTCTAGATCTTTTATAGTACCAAACACAATGTAAATGCTATGTAAATAGCTGTTCCACTAGATTGTTTATAGATTAATGACAAGAAAAAAGCATATTCATGTTTAAGTACAGATGTGATTGTTATTCAAAATATTTTCTATCCACAGTTATTTGAATCCACATACATGGAACCCACAAACACAGAAGGACAATCATACTAATGCCTTAGGTGACAGCCCTTCAGGGCTGACTGCAAGGTATCCACCTTCAGGGAGAGCTGGTTCAGGGTGACTCAGAACCAAGGATACATGAGCATGGGATGAACCACAGAAAATCAATTCCTGCTGAGTTGCAAACAGAGTGCCTCCAACAAATGGCAGCATGTGAGTGCCAGCACACAAATGCCAACAGAACAGCTGAGCACGCAGGGCTGTCACTGTCCCTGGGACAACACGGAACAGATGGGCCTCTGCCCTCAATACACTTCTATTTGAGAAAGGTTAACAAGACTGAGTCCATCACAGTAAACTGTGGACAACCTAGGAGACAGGGGACATGAGCTCCTTGAGGCCCTGCAGCCCATTACTATTTTTTCTCAGCTTCAGTTTCCTCATCCGTAAAGTGAGACACCTCATAGCTGACCTCCAGAACCCCAGCCAGCACTCGCACCTTTGCTTTTCAGAGTCACATAGATACCAATGCTCTGAATTAGCTCCTGGAGTGAAAGCAAAAATTCTGAGCCCCTAACCTCTCACGTCAGCACACACTTCCTACACACACCCTCGGGCTGCCCTAGTCCTGAGGCATTCTAATTGTCCCTGAATACATGGATTTTCTGCCCTTGGTATTAGTTTTAACTTACCAAGAGGGAAGAATTTGGATATTCTTAAAAATATATACAAAGGGAATGCATTTGTTTATTTTGTAGGATGTAGCCCCAGATACTGGCTGAAGAAGAAGCAAAGCCTAAAGTCCATTGGTTCATGCATGTGCCAATTCCTCCAAAGACCACAGATGCCAGAGGTCTCTGATCTTTCATCTTCTAGTCCACCTCAGTTTCACAGCTTGATCAAGGGGAATCCTCCTTCCACCCTTCAGGACCTCTGCACCCAATAATCACATCCTGCCATCCTCACCCCTCTGGGGTGCAGAGTCCCTGCCCCACTGTCCGCCTCTCTGCCCACACATACACTCTACGGTTGACAGACAAAATACAGGACTCCCAGTTAAATGTGAACAATCATTTTTTAGAATAGCATTTGCCTCCCCAGGCAGCACAAGAGGCAGGCTTCTCCCAAGCACAGGAAAAGTTCCTTCTCCTTCCAAGCCTCAGCTGAGTAGCTTTTGCGTTCCTTGGCTTCCATGAAACCTGCCACTGCCTCTCTATCAGGATGAAGTATGAAGGCCATAGCTTCTGAAGTTGATGGTAATATGGGGGAGATCATCTCATTCAGATTCCTGGGATCTGGGTCCAAAAAATCACTATGGTTGAGTCAAAAATAGTTCTAAGCATGATGACCAACCCCAATTCAGGAAGGTCTGGGAAGGGAGAGGAAATGAGAGAAAAGTATCACCATAAAAACTTCCAAGGGAGATTCAGGCTAAGAGATCTCATTGCAAAAGAAGAAACAATATGTTTCCTGAAAAGATCTAGTTCTGATTTCTAGCTACAAGAGGCAAGCCAAGCATGTCTCCCAGCCCTGGATCCTAGAGGGCCAACTGGACATAACACCTATATATCTTGCACCTGCCAGTGTGGGCAACTGAAGTAGAAGATCCACAAGCACAAAAATGGAGTCCTTTTTTCTCTCATCAATACATATTTATCATCTAATCCAGGAACCACCCTAGTGAGCATTTGGTGAGCTGATGAATAAATAATGAATGAATGAATGAATGAATGAATGAATGAATACCTATGTTATTCAATATATTCCAGAAAGTATCATGAGCTTTGTAGTACAAAGGGCTCTGAACAACTCAAATGAAAAACACAACATGTCCAGTGAAAGGGGTTGACCTGGATGACCTGTGAGGCCATCTACAATCCATGAGCCCTGAGCCTGTCATACCAAGCAAATAACTTCACTGAAAGAATTTTAAACACTTCCTTCAATGCCCTAGCTCAGCATCTAAGGTTGAAGTCACCATGCATGGCCAGCACTCTGGCAACACCAGAAGGAAAGGGTACAGAGAAGCAAAAACAAGAACTCAGGACAATGAGGGACAAACAACTGGAGAAATAGGGCATGAGTGCACAGGGATCCAAAGAAGAGAACAAGAAAAATAATTCAAGATGTAGCATGACTGTCCAGGCACACACACCACACAAACACAAAGATTCCCCCTTCTAGATCCTCACTGCACAACACACCCCACCCTCCCGCCCCATCCCATCATTCTCTGACAGTGCCTCTTTGTGGAACAGAACAATAGGTACATTATGCCAACCTATAATTACCCTAGGAGAAGCGATAGCGAAGTCAAGGCTGTAGGGAACATCAGAGAACTGCAGACCATCCCATGAGAAGCAAACAACAACAAAAACAACAACAAGCCACAAAATTTCTGATTTAAATAAAGACTGAAAGCTGCCAAGCCAGACCCCATTAATAGGAGGGTGGGATTTTTTTGTTTCTGTGCACATGATTACTTAAGCACAAGGCCTTCTTTCATTGGAATTGATACAGTATTGGGAGAGGGAGTTGTGAGCTTATATTTATTTTTTTCCCAACAAAGAGGAAGAAAACAGGCAAAGAAGCAGTGTCCGGAGCTAGGGTACAGCACATAGGAAACCCCCAAACATAGTTGAATCCAATTCTACTTGGTGAATCCTTTCCATGAATCAAGGGATTCCTTTTCACTACTTCAGTAGTGAAAAGTGAGTTTCCAAGGACTTTGGTATAAAATATGCAAGACTCTGGGTGGTGCCATGGTTTTCCATAACAGTGACAAGAAATCAGAATATCTGAGTTCTCTTCCTGACACCACTAGCTAGCTGTCCCCTTAACGGACTTAATAGATGTGTGTGCCATATCTGCCACAGGTAAGGCATCAGGCTGACAACAGAGGAGAGAACAAAGCAGCAGCCACTTTCTTCTCTGAGTCTCAGTTTCCTTGTAGCCATAATGAGGCTGTCCCAGCAGCCCTGGAGACACACACTTGCCCCTGAATTCCAGGTCCAACACTGGCCTCACCTGGGACCTGCATTCACGGGCATGGCAGAGAACTGGGAAAACTTGCCACTTCTAGACCAAACCAGAAGCCACACTCCCAGGCGGTTGGGGAAGCAGAAGCAGCAAGTCGGGCACACAGGGTGCCATTTTTGCATGGTCCAGCAATGGCAAAGGTGTGAAAATAGGATTGTGTTTTCCAACATATCTCTGATTTCTAAAGAAAAGAGTTCTCTTCCCTCAAAAGGAGGATTCCCCACCCCACCCCCATTAAACCATGGTCCCCCGAGTTCTGTCTCTTATGGAAGCCAGGCAGACCCCCTTCCTTTCCTCTTACACCACTTCTGCCTCCCCAGTCCTTGCCTGACTCCCTTTCACCCTCCCTACGCACTAACGAGGGACTCTGTGATGCTCCCTTTAAGTCCTTGAGGGGCCTGTCTAGTGATGATCCAACCTCACACCTCACACGTGCTACTGTAAATTAAATATCTCATCCTCCTGTCTGCTCCAGTCTCAGGCTTAACTCTTCACCATCCTTCCTCAGAAGCCCTTTTTCATTGTTAACCATTTCCTCCTTCTTCCCAAACTCAGCGGCCTACTTTAGGGTGGACATATCTTCACCACGCAACCCTGGAGCCTCTGCAAATCTTGACTCTACTCGTGCATTTAGTTCCTCCCGTGAAAGTCTCCTGAGCTGGTTGCTGCTGGCTGGCTGGGATTAGTCAATAGGGAAAAAAAAATCCTGTCCTTGTCCCCGTAGTCTGTCCACAACCACTATTGTGGCTCCAACTTTCATCTCACATCAACAAAGGGCTTTGAAGGACTCAGAGCAACTCCATGCTCATTACTTCAAGTAATAACAAAATTCAGTTCTGCTAACGTTGGCAAAACACTCTACACCGTAATAATGTTTTGTTTTTTCCACTGAGGAAGAAAAAACCTCTTCTTGCAATCAGTACCATTCTGGAAGTGTGGAAGACCTCTAACGGAACCTAATTGAATAATGCCTAAAATGGGACAGGTTTTTGTGTCATTACTTCCCCTAAATTCTCTCCTCTCTGCCCCACTCTCCCCTGGCACCTTGCTTGTCTACGTGGAGCAGAGCTCTTTTTGTCAGTCCCCTTGTGAGCGTCTGGAGGTCCTAACTAGGCTAGGCTGATCTCCATATCACTCAATGCTTAAATATTTGTTGAAATGTTGCAAGATCAGTAAGTAATTTAGCATGGATGTGTCCCTACTTCAAGGAACCCCATCAAGGCCCCTCCATTCCTCAGGACAACCCACCTCTCTCAAAACTGTTCCCAGCTTTATTCCTCACACGGCTCAGAGGAGGACCTATCTACCTCCAGTGTCAAGAGGTGAGTTTTCGCTGATCATGGGGTCATTTCAGAGGCCATCACACTAAAACATCCAAAAAGGTCCACCAGTCAGGCACCTGGGGATCAGCAATCAAATACTACCTATTGAGGATACCAGTTGAACAAGTTAGTGTCACTTACTCTATAATTGCCTTACTTACTAACTGGAATCTTTTAGTCAAACTCCTTAAGAGATTTGTTCCTGTTTTTTCAACCATAAAATAAGGATTAAGACATTTTTCAATGTCTCTCAGGATTATCATGAGGATTTGACAAATTAGCACTTGGGAATGTGCCTGGTGCTCTGTTTAATGTGTCGTCATCATTGTTGTCGTAATCATTGTTGTTGTTGTTTTCAGGTTAAAAGGAGCATATGAAAAACAAAGCAAAACAACTGGAAGAAGAGGAAGAAGAAGAGGAAAAAGAAAGAAGACAGAAAAGAGAAGTAAGAAGGAAAAAAGGGGGAGGGTAGCATCAAATCCCACACAACTTCCATCTCTGCTTTGACTTAGCTAGTTTAAACAGGAGAGCTATTTGACAACATCTAGGAAACAAACTGTTACAGGCAGCTGAGTTAGTTATAAATATTATAGGCAGTCAGACAGGGCTAGGCCCTCACAGGAGCCAGTGCAGAAGACCAGATATCTTGTAACCTTGGAGAAGACAGACACCTCCCGCGCGGACCAGATCTCAAGACAGATGGCAACAAAACAAATGCAACCACACCCTAAGTATAAACATCAGGGATTGATATTCTAAATAGGTATGCATCACCTTGGCAAAACCAGGAGTCACCATCCCAACCCCCTACAGAAAGAGTCACTGCTCTGTAAGCATGTCCACTTGTTACGTGACTCACTTCCCCATTTGTCCCTGATTTGGTCAATTTTACCTGAACAATTAATCTCATTGGTTGACCATAGTTCTGTCCCACCTCACTTCCGTCTGCCTTGCAAGTTCCCAGGTTTTCCCCATCTTGGACCCACCTCACCTCGTGGTTTTACTCTATAAAAGTCCCTAAAAAAGGCAGAGTCTTTGGCAGCCCACTCAAGACCCCTTCTGTCCCTCAAACAGAAGCTTTCTATCTCCAATAAATATATTCTGCTCTTAACCTCCATTTTTCCTAAAATTCAATCTTCAATTTTAGAGAACACAAACTTGTACCAGACATATAGTAGGTTGGGAGTTTCATTCCCCTGTATCAAAACCACTGAACTTACTGCATTTAAAAAATACCAAGTAAGGGCCAGGAATATGACTCAGTAGCAAGTGTGAGGTTCTGAGTTCAATTCCCAGTACAAAAAAAAAAAAGTAATATGAGAAGTAAATGCCTTTCGCTTCCTCACTGAGTGAGGGTCCCCCTCACTCTGACCCCAGGAATGGTTGAAAAGACAAGTTCATAGATGGGAAAGGTATTCATGAGAGTTAAGAAAAAGATAAAGGTCAGGGGTGGAGGGAGAATCAAGAAAGGGTGGCTCCAGCAGGGTGTAGTGGCTCACACCTGTAATCCCAGCACTCAGGTGGCTGAGGCAGGAGGATCGTTGTGAGTTCGAGACCAGTGTAGGCTACAAAGTGAGCTCAAGACCAGCCTGAATGGCATAGCGAGACCCTGTCTCTAAAAGACAAGGGCTGGGGATTTAGCTCAGTGGCGTAAGCGCTTGCCTGGGAAGTGTGAGGTTGTGAGTTTGATCCCTGGTGCCACAAAAAAAGGAAGGGAGGATCAAAGATGGATTCAAGGTCTGGAAGGGGAAGCTCAGAAATAGAGTAAGAACCCGGGTTGAAGGCAGCAAAAATGAGGTGACGTTTAAGACTATATGATTGATGATCAGCTAAGAGTTTCGATTTTTCTCCACCACCCCCACTACAGCATTAAAATGTCCCACTTTGTAAAGGAATAAAGAAAAGTTTGGGAGGGAGAGAAAAAAGAATGTTTAACTATTTTAAAGCAAGACATTTTGAACTCAAATAGTGGAGACACAATGCTGACCAAACCTCAACAAGTCCTTCTTGCAGGTTTGTAATTGAGCTCACAATGGGATCTGCAAGAAGGTTCTAGAAAACAGTTCAGCACACAGGGCGTGAAATGCCTGGTAAATTTGGCATTCCAGGGACAGGCATTAAAATTTTAATGTGAGAGAATATTTCATCATTTACTCTTAGGATGATAACATTTAGAATATCAGCCTAGAAACCCTAGCCAATGTTTTCAGGGATGCTGCATATTCTGAGAGAGAGAAATAAACAGCTTGTTACTTCTAAACAGATCCACCAACAACATGGACCCAGGTCTGAACAGCTCCTTCTCCCAGGAAACCAGGCAAAGGTCTCTGTGTTTGGAAGGATCTCCACTTTCAGAATCTGTGGCTTAGATTAGGGGGTGTCCAGCGACAATCCTATTGATTTAGGCTCTAGTTCCAAAAATGCTGCCCACCGGGGAGGCAACCTTGTTTTGTTTGAATATGGTTTATCCCCTCTGAAACTCAGATTGAAGTTTAATCACCATTGTGAAATAATAAGGGGGTGGAAATACAATGCAGTGTTGGTGTTTAGAGGCGGGATCTTTGGGAGGTGATTAAGATTAGACAAAGTCATCAGTGGAAAGTCCCATGAATCAACACTGGTATCTTTCTAAGTAGAGTAAGAAAAACCAGCGAAGACATACATACATTCCCTATCTCAGAAGTTAGATGCTCTGCACCATCTTGTGACTCTGCCAGGGAGAAGGCATCACCAGACACAGCCTCTAAGTGTTGGACCAGAATCATGAGCCAAAATAAACCCCTTTTCTTCATAATATCCAACTTGCGGCATTGTAGTATTAGCAACAGAAAACAGACTGACACACTCAAGCAAGGAATTTCACATCCCTGTGCTTCACCTAGTTCTGCTAGGCAGCAGTAATTTGGTGATGGCTTTCACCTCTAAGATTCATTCAGTCAAGAACTGTGCACTGAGCACCTATTCTAGACGCTGAGGATATAGCAGGTTCCTGCACTCTCCAGGCTGATTTTCTAGCTCCAGAGCCCTGACTCCTAAGCCCTGCGTGATATGTTTATGTATATCAAAAAAGGAGATGGGGGCGGTGTGCAGGATGGAATTTAAAGCTTAGGGGCGAGCAAGTCATCACTGCCCAGTCATTAGAGATAATAGTACTTGTTTCTTGGGATTTTTTTTATTCATTCATTCATTCATTTATACTTTTAGTTGCTAGAATGGACTGGGGAGGAATTGGTGCTTCTGCTGGGCTCATGCCAAAATTTCACTCCGGAATATTCACACCCATATAGTCATGGGGACACTTTCACATCACACTCGCCTAGGTCTCAGGCCTGCCCCCACCCTTCCCCACCCTACTCCACCCTGCCCTGTTCAGTGCCTGCTGGCGCCAGACCAGGTCCCTCCCTTAGGACCTTAGGGCAAGCAGAGCAGGGAAAGGGTGAAGGCTTCAGGGAGAGGGTGAGAGGTCACAGACCAGCGATGTCTCCCATGCGCAGCCTGATGGCCTGCCCTCCACCAGAGCTCACAGGGCCACTACACCAGGAAGAAAGGCAGCCATGGGAGGCCTGCAGAAACAGAGGCGAGGCATGGGTGCCCTTTGTTTGAGAACTCTATCTGTGACAAATACAGGTTCTCAGCAGCCTGGGTGAAACAGGAGGGAAAGGTGGCCTTGAGAGGAAACTGTCCCCTGGTGGTGGGCTAGATGGGCAATGGGCCTCAAGTATTTTAAGCAGAACTAGAGTCACAGGGGAGCTGCACAGAAATCTAGATTTCAGATGATCTTGTGATTTACCAGATCAGGGAGGAATCACAGGAATCTGACTTTCGCACAGCTCTCCAGATAATGCTGACACCAGTGGGCCACTGCTCACCTTCGAGGTACCCTGTGCATAGGAGAGTGGAACTGGAGGTTCTAGAAACAAATGCATAAGTCTCTCACTAGTTGTATGGCTTTCATCAAGTTATATTTCTGTTTAAAATCTTAACGTTCTGTAAAATGAGGATAATGAAACCACCTGTTCCTTAGGATTTTTAAGATGAATAAATGAGAAAAAGAGTGAAAAGCACTCAGCATTGTGTCTGGTACCTAGTAAGAATTTGGTATATGCCCCTCTTATTAATCAGAAGTGACATATAAATGCCTCCCTCCATATCCACCCCATGCCATATTGAAGATGCAAGTGAATGACAGTGAACCCTCAAATACAGAGGATAGGGTGCCAAGGAGCCTTCATGCCTCCCAGACACGCCCAGTTCTGTGGTCCAGCAATACACCTCCTCTGGATCACGCCAGCTCAGAATATGTCTGCTGATGTGCCAGTGCCCAGAGAAAATGGGGACACACACAGATGGAGGTTCCCCTGCCGAGAGATGCACTAGAAGGATGCTG
>RJWT010030158.1:0-14691 GCA_004365215.1 Cuniculus paca | reverse complement strand
TTCCTACCACAATATAACTTCTTGAGGAGTCACTTTCTGTCCTTGTGGTTATATGATAGAATTGTACTTACAGATGGTAGAGAATTAATAAATATTAATTGAGTGGATATTGAGCGAGCACTACTTTTTAGGTACACAAAATAGAATGACTAGTGGTAGAAATTAACAGGACATAGTTTGGGGAGTAGGTTCCTAAAGTGATGTAGAGATCATAGCCAAGAAATGTAGTCCACCAAGGCAAGACCTTAGAAATTCATTTATTAAAAATGATTTACCAAGCAACAAACCAAAACATTATAAATAAATGGTACAGTAATATGCCAGGCAGTTCCTCGGACCTTATATTCTAGTGATGAAGGCAAGAGATAAAATAAATGCAAAATATAATAGGCACTTTTTTCCACATTGATACAAACATGTTCTATAGGAAGGAGAGTTTTGTACCTAGTGGCAGAACTTTCATTTTGTTTAAGTAAAGAAACTGGAGAGAAGATCTAATTCTGAGGGTAGGAATGGATATATACTAAGATGTATTAACCTCAACAGATGAAAACTGGGAAATCAGCTCTCTAATTTTAGATTAGAATTGTTTCCAAGTAGACTTTACTGCTGCTTGGCACTGGTTCTCTATTAGTGGAAATGTCAGTAATAAGAGCTAAAGTGGGAATAAATTGCTGTACCCTCGAATCTTTCTGGGGAAAGGACCTTTGTGTATCTTTACTGGATATTCTACCCATCACAATTTTAAGATGTCAAAGTTGTCCTATTGTGAAAATTTGTTTGAGGAGGCAACTGTCAAAAGGAAGAAAATCACTATTTTTGGGAGTCCATAAAACCAGAATACAAATGGAAGTAAATATGAATGTGAATTCATACTTTTCAAATTAAATGTGACTGCTACCTTGTTTATATGTGCATTATCTCCTATTCTGCCTCCTATGTTAGTCATATATAAACTTGCCTTTTAAACCCTAATTATAGACTGTCTGCTATCTCAGGGCCTGGGTTATAATGTAAGCATTCTTCAAATATGCATCTCTAAGCAAAGTGAATTGCACTTAAAAGATAAAAATTATTTACTAAAATGGTTTATATTTATCAAAGAGCATTTGTCAGAATTCTTCAAAACTCCTCAACTCAGAATTTTCACTCTCTGCCATATTCAATTAAAATGAAAAAAGTAAAGTGAAACCTCTTCTTATTCCTTAGACTCCTATTTTCTTCATGGATAATTCATGTGTAAGTTTTTATAAGATTCATTTTTTGGTGGTTCTGATTGCCAGCTTCCATGCTAAATTAAGCAAAGAGCTGTCCTGCTGTGCATATCTTGAGTTGCAGGTGCAGGATTTAGTGCTTAAGTAAATGTAAGGGAATTGGTGATGCCTGTGGGTTATATGAAGTGCATGTGCTTTCCTCTTGGATTTGAAATATGATGTAATGACACTCAATTAAGAATTTAGATTTTGAAACGTGAGTTCAAAAAATTTAGACAACTCTTTCAGGAAAAATAAACTTACAAAAGCATAATCCACAAGGAACAGATACATTCTTTCTCGTGCCTTCTAACTTGTTTTCTTTAATGAGTATTATCTCTGGAATTATGAATGATACAAGTCCTATTACTCATTTTAACTAGTATTGTTTGTGGATATATGAAAAGAACAATTGTGGTATTTGGTTTTGATGCATATATTCTCAGAATGTCTAGATATGGTATAAGTATTGTCATCTATATAAATAATCCTAACAGTGATGACAATGATGATACTATAGATGTGCACAAATACTCTTCATGAAATGTTCAGTAGCACCCTGTACCTTAAGCGGACACACTAGGAAACATCTCACTGAGTGCTTGAAACACTGGAGAGTATCCAAGTCTACCTATGCTGTTTTTTCCAACATGTACATATCTATGATAAAATTCAGTTTATAAATTATGACCAGAAAGATATTAGAAATAACAATAATGAAACACAACAGTACCACAATACTGTACTGTTATAAAAGGTATGCAAATGCCCTCTCATCTCTCTTCTCTTTCCCCTTCTCTCTCTCTTCGTGTCTCTCATTGTACCATGATCACCCTCTTTCTTGTAATGATGTGAAGTTGAATGCAGATATCTGAAATTATAGAAAGCATATCTGGAGATAAGAAAGGAATACTAACTGTTGAAGATAATACCAGTATTATATGTTTTAAAAATCTTAGATGTTGTTAAAGACATGGTAGAGAAAGAACTTTAACAATAATATTCTAAAAATGTTACTAGTTACAGATTATTTAAATAAGAATACATATTAAACAATTAATTGAAATTAGCAGCTAAGATTATTAATGACCATAAAAAAAAGAGGACAGAAGAAACAAGGTACAGTTACCCAAGTTTTATGTTAGGACCTAATAGATGACTCTCATAGTTTTTAATAAAATCTAAACCTTGATGGCTACTTATTACACATTTGTAGGACAGTTACAAACTTGCCTAAGAGCAGCTTGAAAACTTTTGGCAATTTGCACAGTAACCTAAACTTGAGTTCTTACTAACTCATTTTGTTGCTTATACAGTTGCCATACCCTTTGAAAAATACAGATGGCAACAGAAGTATGTATTTCTCAACCCTATGGTCAACAACTTAAATTTTGTATACATTGTATAGCTTCTGAGCTGTGGAACTAATTACCATTTGGTACCTCAATGCATGGGAAAGGTCTATCAGAGTTTCTCTTGGTTTATTTTTGCATACACAGAAATTTCTGAGTTTGTATATTCAGAGAAGCTCCAAATCTGTAGACATCTACACTGAAAACTAAGGGTTGCCCCTTGTGACAGTTAAAAATGATGTGTAAGAATGATGAGTCATTAGGCAGAGACCATTTGAAAAATCTGGGCCTGCTCACAAGAAGGGCAGAGATAAGTAACTAGAAAAATATGAAAGAATACAATGTCCTTTTTTAACAACAACAAAAAGACTACTAATGTTTTTGACTAATTAAAGGCTTGACTACATTTTCAAGGTAAGGAAATTATAAGTAATGCATTAAATTGAAATAGCCTTGTCATCTAGCTTTACTCTTCACTTTACATGTAAATAAGAAATTTGTACAAAATGGTCTTTGGTGCTCCTCCTGTTGCTTATTTCCAAAACTCTGATTCCAAAATTCAGCTTTTAAGCAGGACAGAGAATCCATATAATGCTGATGACAACTTGAAGAGACTTGGCATGATAAGATTTATGTTATTGCCAATATAATAGAGGTTGATCCTTTAACATTTGAGAATGGTATTTATCCCCAGCCCTTGTTTCTTTGAGACAGGGTCTCACTATGCCATTCAGACTGGCCTTGCCCAGACTGGTCTTGAACTCGCAATGATCCTCCTGCCTCAGCCTCCTGAGTGGTGGGATTACATGTGTGTGCCACCAGGCCCGGTCTCATGAATTTTCTTGAGACAAAAAATTAGTGAAAGTGTTAAAATGGTCATCTTTGATGAGTAACTTGTTTATTTATATATTCTGTTCAATTTCATGGGTCATTATGGTTGGTCGTTTAAATAATCACAGTATTCTTGGGTTGATGGTAGTTGCAGTAATGGCTAGGAAAATTTTAAGCACAGTTTTCTAACATGTTATTTTTGGTTTCAAATTTTTGAAACCTTTACACAAACACATTTTAATAATAGTTTGTAAGTGCCTAGTACGTAGATGTCAAATTAAATAACCTAGAAGTGTTAAAGTATTATCAAAGTCAAATTGTTTGTGAAAATGCAACTCTTGTGTTTTTTCTCTTGATAGTTCTCTTTTGCTCGATAAAATGATTTAACTTAGTTAAACCAAATGAAAATAGTTGAATAAAGATATTTTCTGTTATACTTCCAAAATTAAAATTGCAAATTTGTTTTGTTGTAATGCATCTTTGAATTAGTAGACTGTCCTAATTTTCATCTGCATTGTTGTAGAATAGTTCACAGATTATCAAAGGTATATGTTATCCACACACATCCATTCATACACATATTTGTTATATATTTCCAATTTTGACTTAGTGATATGGAATTTAGCATAAGAAGAGTAGCTGTACCCTTTTAGTTGCTATTTATTCCGCATAGGATATAGTTACAGCAGGTGACCCTGTTCATATGTAGTGCAAACACTTTCTAAATCACAAGTCTTTGGTTTTTGTTTTGTTTTTCTTTTTTTGGTACTGGGGATTGAACTCATGACCTCACACTTGCCAGACAGGTGCTTATGCCACTAAGCTAAATCCCCAGCCCAAGTCTTTTGTATTAAGCACATCCAGCAAAAAATAAATACTATTCATTTGTATCCTTCTTTTTGAGATTTCTTATAGAAATATGCCTATGATTATTCTTATGTATACTCAGCATCAGCTGGAACACATTCCTACCCAGGAACTATTAGATAATAAAATACTCAAGTAGTCTTTGGGTGATATTTATGCCTTCCTGTTTCGATTTCTCAATAAAGCTATTTCCCCATATGGGCACATGTAATAATTATGTGTACTTTCACAGATACTCAAAGAGACACTATTTGAAGGGTGGATTTGTCTCTTCAGGCTGAAAAACTCAAAACAGATGCTGGCACACAGAAATATGGACTTACTAGCAGAAGCCAACCTGATCATAAATTGACTTTTATTATTTACATTATTATTGGTGAAAATATGACAGATTTTTATTTTACTCTTTGTAGCAAAAACTTACTGTTAGTATCTTTGATACCAATAGTGCATTTCATTATATTTTTCTAGAAATAAATTAAATTTCCCACTTAAGTATTTTAATTCAAAGTATTCTCTGCTCTTTATATTTCAATTGAGTTAATATACAATGTTCTTTAGTCAGTGCTCAGTAGTTTTTTTGCAGCATTTACCATATAATAGTCAATACAGATAAAATGGTTAATACTGCAGAATTTTCCAAAATATGGACAAAGTAGAATTTCCATTTTAAAATAAAATGTTTTGTTAACATTCACCATTGTAATGCCACATCACTTCTTTCTATGTCACATTTTATGTCATTTTTTTAATCTAACTCATAATGGGAAATTGATAGTTTTTAATTATTGCCACTTTATTAAAATGAATAATATGAATTCCTTTCCAAATAGTTTGAGTCAGTATGTTTCAACACTCAATTTATGAGATATCAGTGAAACTGAAAAGCATAAATTACTAACTTAACTGTAGTGTTTTAATCACTTTTGAGATGTAAAAACAGAAATTATAGTATTTATTGTAAAAGCATTATAAACAATTCATTTAGCTACAAATTGGCAAGTTGACATCTGAATAACAAAAACAAAGTAAGAAAATGTAATCAATTTTCTTCCAAAGCAAATTTAAGCACATAGATGTTTACAAGAATTAATGGTGTAACATAGGGCAGGCTTTCAAGTCTTATATCTAAAGAAGGGTGAGGGATGAGTAAGAGTACCCAAAATAAAATAGAACATGGCTGAAACAAAAATAACACTAGGTCTAGTAAGTTTTTGGTCTTTTTAAAATATTATATCCTGTAGCGTGATCCATCTGCATCTGACAGGTGCCACATTATTTTTATTCATTTTTTTCCACTTTTATTATTTTTATTTTGTTTATTTATTTAGGTGACAGGAATAGACCCCAGAGCCTTACACATGGTAAACAAAAACTAAGCCCCAGCTCCTGTTTTATTGTTTTCTTTTAAATAAATAAAAGTAGTTATCACCTCAGTCTTTTCATCTGAAGGATGGGACTGAGAATAATTTGAACCTCCCGGGTCAGATATGAAGTTTGTGATAACATACATACCTTAGTTACTTTTCTCTCTGTGCTGAGACAAAATACCTGACACTGGAAACTAAGGAAGGAAAGATTTATTTGGCTCACAGTTTGTGGAGGTTTGAGTCTATAATCAGCTGACTCCAAGGCAGGGTGGTGTGGCACAGGGGCAACACTTCAAAGCAGCAAAAGATAGCAAAGCAACAAGAGCAAAAGTAGCAAAGAGCAAGCCTCTTTTCTTCCCTTATATTCTACACAGTCCACCTTCCCTGGCACCCGCAGCAGGTGTAGCACTCACACAATCTGCTTGCCCTCCTTCTATCAGGATGCGGTTGTTTACAAAGTAAGAATTCTGGCTCCCTGCTGAGGCTCTTTGTTAAATTTCTAAACTTCTCAAGTTGACACAACATATCAACCATAACAATACATAAAATGTTTTTCTTTTGCTTTATCAGCCTTTGTTCTCTTCATTGAAAAATTTTCTTCTCATTTCCAAATATCTATTACAAATTTTGGCCCTTATTTACACTTTCGGTTTCTCACAGGACACAAACAATGCAGTCTTTAAACATGTGTCCCATTTATTTCTCCTAACAGTATGGTCTCAAGGTGCATCCATTTACATAGAAATGTCTCAAGCTTGTCCTTTATGGCAGAGTAGTATTCTATTTTACATTTTAAAAAAAGCAAACAAACAAAAAACACACATCTTTACCCATTCATCAATTGATGGACATTTGGATTGTTTCCAAGATTTATCTATTACAAACTGTGCCACGATAAACATGGGTGTGCATGTACTGATATGGTATGATGCTGTATCTTCTTTTCAAAACATATCAAAAAGGAGAATGACTGGATCAAATGGAACATCTAGCTTTAGTTTTTTGAGGAAAGTCCACACATTTCCACAGTGGTTACACCTGTCTACACTCCTACCTATAGGGGAGAAGGGTCTCTTTCCCTACAGCCCCATCAGCATTTGTTATTGTTTGATTTCTTGATAATAGCCATTCTCCCTGTGGTGAGATAGAATCTTAGCATTGCTTTAATTTGCATCACTCAAATGACCAGTGACATTGAACATTTTTTCATATATTGTTTGCCATTTCTAATTCTTCATCTGCAGGGTGTCTATTCATTTCAGATGCTCAGTTTTGGATTCTTTAAATTTGAGGGGGTGTGATTTTTTAAATTTGTTTATATATTTTAGGTATTCGTCCTTTGTCTAAGGAACAGCTGGTAAAAATCATTTCCTACTCTGTGGGTTGTCTTTTCACTCTGTTGGTGGTTTCCTTTACTGTGCAAAAACTTTTAAATAAGGTGAGATCCCAGTTGTTGATTCTTCGTGATAGCTCTTGTGTGACTGGGGTTTTGTTCATAGTCTTTGCCTATACCCTTGTCTTCAAGAGTTCTACCTATTTTATCTTCCAGAAGATTCAGTGTTTCAGTTTCAATGTTTAAACTTTTGTTCCATCTTGATTTTAGTTTAGTGAATGATGAAAGATAAGAGTCTAGTTACAATCTTTGGTGTGTGGAAAGCCAGTTTTTCCAGCATCACTTATTAAAGAGGTTATATTTCTTCAGTAAATGAGTTTGGCTCTTTTGTCAAAGATAAGGTAGGTGAATGTGTTTGGATTTTTTTCTACACCTTCTAAACAATTCCATTAATCCTCAGGTCTAGTGCTATTGTTTTGTTGTTTGTTTGTTTGCTTTTTTTGATTTTTTTCCAGTACCACTCTGTTTTAATCATAGTACCTTTTAGTATAATTTCAAGTCAGGGATTGTGATGCTCCCTGCCTTGCCTTTGTTGCCCAGAATTAATTTTGCTATTCCATGTCTCTTCTGGTTCCAAATGAATTTTAGGATTATTTTCTCTAGTTCTGTCAGGTGTGCTATTGTTACTTTGATCAGGATTGCATTAAATCTGTATAATAATTTTGGAATTTTAGCTATATTGGTTCTTCTTATCCAATAGTAAGGGATATCTTTGCATTTTCTGCCATCCTCTTCCATCTCCTTTTCAGAGTATTGTAGTTTTCAGAGTACTGTACTATAGTACTATACTACAAAAGATCTTTTTACTTCCTTTGTTAGATTGATACTTGGGTATTTAATTTTTTGATGCATTTGTGAAAGGAATATTGTTGGTCTAATTTTTCTCTCATTGAGTTTTTTTATTTATGTAAAGGAATGCTATTGATTTTTGAGTGAATTTTTATACAGCTACATAACCGAATTTGGTTATTAAATTGAGAATTCTTTGGTAGAGTTTTGGGGGGTCTTCTATGTAATTTCTTATCTTCTGCAAATAATGATAATTAAACTTATTTCTTTCCTACCTTTATTGCTGTTATTTCTTTTTCTTTTCTAATTGCTCTGGATAATATTTCCAGAACTATTTTGAATGAAAGTGGTGGTAGTGGATATCCTTGTGTTGCTCATGGTTTTAGCATGAAAGTTTTCAGTTTTTGACCATTTAGTATGATCTTGGCTGTTTACTTGTCAAAGGTGGCTTTTATCAGATTGAAGTAAAGCCTATCTATTCAAATTCTCTGGAAGGTTTTTATCAAGAATGGGTGTTGGACTTTGTCAAATGATTTTTATGTATCTGTTGAGATGATCATGTGGTTTTATTCTTGGCTCAGTTGATATAGTGCATTACATTTATTGATTTGCATATGTTTTATCATCCTTAAATCTCTGGGATGAATCCTACTTGGTCATGGTGTATAATCCTCTTAATGATTTGTTGGATCCCGTTTGCCAGTATCTTATTGAAGATTTTTGCATCTATGTTCATTAGGGCGATAGACCTACAGTTCTCCTTGTAGTTTGAATTCTTCTCTGGTTTTGGTATTAGGGTAATGCTTCCTTCCTGGAATGTCTTTGGGAGCATAGCTACCTGTTTTATTTCATTAAAGATTGCAAGAAAGAGCGGCATTGTGTTTTCTCTAAATTTCTTATAGAATTCAGCAGTGAATCTGTCATGACCTGGGCTTTTCTTTGCTGGTAGGTTTTCAGTTACATCTTTGATCATTGATATTGATTTATTTAAAATTTTCATATCTTCCCGATTGAGCTTTGGTAATTTATATGTATCTTGGGATCTGTCCATGTCTTCTATGTTTTCTGTTGTATTAGTACAAAGACTCTTTAAGTACATATTGATGATCTACTAGATTTCTTCAGGATCTGTTGTGGTTTGACTTTTCATTCCCAATTGCATGGATTTGTCTTTTCTTTCCTTTTTTTTGATAAGACCGGTTAAGAGTTTGTCAATTTTTTAAACCTTTCAACAAATCAGTTCTTCATTTCATTGATTCTTTATATTGTTTACTTACTCTCAATTGCATTAATTTTCACTCTGTTCTTTATAATTTCATCCCCATGTGTGTGACTTGCTTTTTTCTTTTCTAGAAGTTTGAGATTCAACATTAGGTGGTTTATTTGAGCTTACTTTGTTTTCTTAATGGGAAATTTCACCGTTATAAATTACCCTTGTAGAAATGTTTTCATTCTAGCCCATAAATTCTGGTATGTTGTATTGATACTATTGTTTAATTGTAGATATTGTTTAATTTCTTCTGTGATCCATTGGTTGTTTGGGAGGTGTTATTTAATTTCCAAGTGTTTATTGAGTTTTTGCAGGTTTTTTTGCCATTGATTTCTAATTTCATTGCACTATGTTCTGTAATATGCATGGAATAATTTCAATCCTTTGTATTTCCTTAAGCATGTTCTGTGAGGTAGTATGTGTTCTATTTTGGAGAATTTCCCATAGTCACCTGAGAAGAATGTGTATTTTGATGTTGTGGGGTGGAACACTGTAAATGTGTGTTAAATCCATTTTTTCAAAACTTTGTTTCTGTTATGTTTTATTGCAGATTTTTTTGTCTATTTGATCTATTTGTGACAGTGGTGTATTGAGGTTCTCCATTACAAATTATTAGTGTGCATTTGATTTTTCATGTCAATTAATATTTGTTTCATATAGTTCAGTGTGCTGGTATTTGGTGCATGTATATTTATGACTGTTATCTCTTCCTCTCAGAGAGTTCCCTTTATAAGCATGTAGTGACCTTTTTTGTATCTCTTAATCAGTCTTGGCTTGAAACCCACTTTGTCTGCAGATGGAATAGCTAACCCTTCATTTTTCTGGGTTCCTATCACATGAGATATTGTTTTCCTGTTTTGACTTTCAGTTTACAGATTTCTTTTTGAATTTAAACGTTTTTCTTGTGTGCAACAGATTGCTGGCTTTTGCTTCTTTGTTTATTTTGAAGAAAAAAAATGGTAAAAAATTTCAAAATAAGATTGTAGGAGAGTAAAAACAATTAGTATATTCTGTATTGTTATTTTCAAACTAGTTGCTCATATTACATCTCTTGTAATATGGAAATCAAAAATTGATCAAACAATATAGGCACAAACCTGAATTTTCAATGAACTAATAGCAATGAGTAGTATAACTATCTTAACTATTTTGTGTATATATATATTTTTTCATTTTTTTCTTCTTTCTTTTCTCCTTTCCCCATCCCAGTTTCTCTTTCCATTTGAACAATTTATTCTCATTTCACAGTGTTTATTGTACATTTGGATCTTATTTACTTTTTCAACTTCTTACACTAGGGAGACAATATGATGTTCATGCATGCAAATCTGATTTATTTCACTTTTGAGAATTGTTTCAAGTTGTATCTTGTTCCATTCAGCCAGTCTGTTTCTTTTGATTAGTGAACTGAGGCCATTAACTTTGATGTCTATAACTGATATGTATTAACTTATCCTTGTCATATTATTTCCCTTTTGTTTGGTGCCCTTTTCCCCTCTGTTTAAATGCTTGCCTTTCCTAGTGGATTCATTCTGTTGGAGTTCATGGAGTTGTAATCTTTGTTACGTGTTTCGAGAGTGCCTTTCAGAAACTACTGGAGTGCTGATTTGGTGGTCATGAATAGCCTCAGGTGTTCTTTGGCATGAAAGTATCTGAATTCTCCACTGATCTTGAAATATACTTTTTGGATTATATCAATCTGGGTTGGAGGTTGTGCTCTTTTAGTGCTTGAAATACTTCACTTTTACTCTCCTTGACTTGAGTTTTTGCATTTAGAAGTTTATTAGGATTCTGATGGGCTTTTGTTTACGGGCAATTTGTTTCTTTTCTCTGCATCTTTTAGTATTGTGTTCTTTTGTTGAAATTCTGGAAACTTGGCTATTATATGCCTTGATGTAAATTTATTTTTAATCATGGGTAATTGAGTTCTATATATATATCACTTGTCTGTATGCCAAATTCTCTTTGCTTACTTGGGAAGTCTTCTGTAATTACAGGCATTTTTGTGTCAATTTTGCTATCTCCTGCTTTTTTATTTTCTCTGGTCAATCTTGTTTAATTCTTCTTTGCATCATCTAGCAGCTGTTGGATTGATTTTTAAGGACCATTATTATTTTTGAGAAATCTTTCTTTTAATGGTAAGTACTTCCAATCCTGTTTTCTATATCTGATATTCTGTCTCCATATTGGCTCATTATCCTGTGTATACTTTCAATGCTATTTTTATTCTGTTGGATATCTGATTGAATCTGTTTCATTGGCTCTCTTTCTTTCACATGTTGGGGCTTCATGGTGTTTATCATTTTCAGAAGTGTCTTCTTTTTTATAATCTATGTGCTCTAGAATCAATAAGCATGTCTTTCATTATGGTCACCATCTTTGCAGTTATCTGAGAAATAATTTCTGATTTGATTTTTTTAGAGCCTTGTGATTTGTCTCATTATTTCCACTGCTACCACTTCAGAGTGTCCATATATGTGACTTTTGAATTGTTCCACCTCATTGAGCCCTGGGTTTGTCTTTGGTGAGTTGTAAGTCTGGGGTTGTATCTTTATTAAGTATCTTACCATTTTCTATTTTTTTAGTTTAATTCTTGGATCAATGCTTGTAAATTGGTAATGGAAAGCAGCTTTATTACTAGTATTTAGATCCCTTAGGAAATGACTACTCAGAAATGAATTCTAGGTATAGCTGGATTTTGTGTTTAGAATATGCTCCAACATCCTACTTCTCCAATTTATTGTTGAGGAGAAGTTCCTGCCTATTTTTCCCTTTCCCTGATTCTTTTGAACTGACCTATAGCATTTTTATGATCCTTAGGCAATCTCAATCTTGGCATACCAGCAGCAACAATTGATTAAAACCATTATGTCACCTCAGCTAAAGTAGTACAGTCAGCAATAATAGCATCATCAAATACAGGCTAGAAAATGACAAATTGTGGTATCTATTAACTTGTCACCTTTAACTTTCTGAACTCAATTTGTGGTTATATAACAAAATCTAAAACAAAATATAAAATTGTATACAGTGATTATATCCTCAATATGGAAATTTTACCCTCAGGGGAAAGATTTAAAAGGGGTTGTGGGAAAAATAGAGAGATAGAAGAATTGGAAGAGATTAGAAACAAGACTGGAAGATAAAGCAAGATTATACCAACTTTGGGAAATTTTTGAAGAAGACAAGAAGGAAAGAGAAGGAAGATACAAAAACAAAAACAGAACAGAACACTAAGAACAACAAAAAACTATAATGTTCACACTCATATAAAACAAAAAAAATAAAACAAAGACAAAAACAAGAAAAGGGGAAAAAAGAATTTTAAAAAATCCACTTGAAGTGTGTCCCTGTTGTCATTGGTAGACAAAGTGAGGAGACAGAATCTAGATCCATGTGGATTAATCCCAGGAAGCCATCTGTACATTTACAATGGGGTAGTGCATAATCAATCAAACGTGCACCTTTAGTTCCATTCAAGTTCAGGCTTGTTTCTGACTGTGAGGTTGGAACCTAATTTGTTCAGCCTGTGACACTCCATGTGTTGCCTGAGGTCTAAATTTGACTCCATGACCTCATACTGACTTTAATTCATTTTCACCTAAGCCTGACACTGGGTGGTGCTAGAGTACCTAGCCCACAGCTGCTGTAAGTTATAAGCTCAGTTGACCCTCTCCAAGATGGTTATCAGCCAATCACCTTCTCCTGGAGGATGTCTGAGCCTGAACAACTCATCAGCCACTACAGTGTGCTACATTCATTGCTCAGTACACTAGTGTGTTTCTCTGTGGAGGCCCCTGGAGTTGCCAGTGGTCACTGTGTGTCTGCAGATTTGAGCTACTTCTCCCATGAAGTGTGTCAGGGCTGAAGGAGAAGGTGTCTCTTGCTACCTCCATCTTCTTTGTTGAAGTCTCTTGTCACTCTCTCTGTGGGCTTCACTTCTCATTTTAAATCCTTGCTGAGTCTCAGGAATCCACTTGCTTCCTTCTTCTCTTTCTCACATTGCTATATTCTAGCATCTGGACACCGAATCTCAGAAAAGTTTTTTCGCTGTTGTTCACCATTTTGACATCTTCCTGTAAGTTATTTGTCTGATGATTTTATAATTCAAAAATAAATGAACTGAAGAAACTAAGTAAGCTAACTTGCTGTAAACTAAAATCCTCCATTTTTAGTGGAACAAGATTACAAATGTTTTTGAATTTTCTATGCAGTTTCAATCTTCTCAGTTTCCCAAATTAGCTTTTTCCCCAAGATTCAATTCTAAAGCAAATATTAGAGTCCACAAATTTACTTTTTAAAATGACCCATTAGAAAATATCATGTAACAAACATCACATGATGCCCTGATACAAAATTGTTAAATGAAATTAGGAAACATAGACAAGTTAAAAAGCAAAATAATATACTTTATTTCCATTAATCCTTTTATCAAGCATTTCAGTATTTCTTACATATGACTGCATTTAAATTCATTCAGGACTTACCTTTTGCTATCTTTACATACCAGGTGCTATATGTTTCATAATAAGTAAGATTTTCCTCCATAGAATAGTGATTACTAGCAAAAAAAATAAGTCATATCACTGTAATATCACAATATTACATGGAAAGAGAATTAAGCAGATGCATCTAAAAGTGATTAAAATATTAGTTAAAAAGTTGTATGCAAAGCTGTCATTGCACTTCACTGTCAATGTGGAATATAATAATGGGCAAAGATTTTATTTATATCTTATAAATTTGAATAAAATTTTCAAGCTCACTGCCTAATGAGGTAAAAAAGGATAGCCATAACACATTGTTTATTGCTGAACTTACTAAATAAGTAAGTACAGGTCTAAAAGAAAGAAGAGAATAGACAGGGAATTCATGGCTTATTATCTCTGCATGGCAGGTCTTTTAGGCCTCAAATGAAGGATGCCAAACAATACAGTGGATTACATTCAGTGTCATGTAATTTCTGACAGTAATATTTCTGAAATGAGATCATTCATTTCCCTGAATTAAGTTCAGAATTTAGAACCTTTTCTGAATTCACCACTCTTATTACTTACACTCCAAGAAAATGAAATTTGAAATTTTATTACTCCTATTCATGTGATTTCTTAAATTTATTTTTGTGCATACAACCACAAGTATGGTTCGTGTCATCTTGGGTGATCAACGAGTCAAATCCTCCTTAATTTGTTCACGGACCCTATTCTAGCCCCTCTTTCAATGAATTGTATATCTAGCTCTTTACTACTTATTCATATCAAAAGAGGAAATAAAATAAGACTTTATTGTTTTATTTAGTTTTCTCTGTCAATCCACATGAGCTGGCCTTTTTGTATTTTTAACAGTTGTATAATAATTCAGAGTAACTATAATTATCAGTGTTCCAGAAATTGAACATAAGAACAGAATATTAAAAGCTGTGAGAGAAAAGAAGCTAATCACCTATAAAGGAAAGCCCATCAGAGTCACAGAAGACTTCTCAACAGAAACAATGAAGTCAAGAAGACCATGGGGTGAAGTATTTCAAGTCCTAAAGGAAAAAACTTCCAACCCAGACTCATGTACC
>RJWT010030157.1:0-14725 GCA_004365215.1 Cuniculus paca | reverse complement strand
GGCTGGATTTGTCTGACTCAGCCTCCTGAGTACTGGGATTACAGACGTGTGCCACCATGTGTGTCATTCCCTGACCTTTTCATAGATGCTATAAATCATTCTCCATGGAATGGGGCACTTTTGTCAGTCTCAAAATGCTCCCTTGAACCCTTGCAGGAGCTGCACAGTCATATTTTAAAACTTCTGTTCATTTCTTCAAACACATGTGTTTATGTAGCAGAGAAGGAATTTTCAAATACTTTTATTTCCTAGATCCAGTGCCATTAATCTGCCATTGTTTTTACTTTATTTTTATGCAATGTGACCATATTTGCAATAATGTCTACTTTTAAATATTACTTGTTTTAACTGCTACAGCATTTTCCTTGAAAAACATCAGTCTTAATGAATTATAACTTTAAAAGCTTTTACATGTAGAAATAATGCCATAATTTCAAGTATTATTATACATCAAGGTAATTATTATGACAAGCAGACATCCAAAAGGACTAAGGGATTATATTCTTTGCCATCCAAGTGTCATGCACTACTCTAAATAGCTCACAAAAATGGACTTCAACCATTTGCCATAAATAAAGATCACATAAATTCCTTCCCAAATGAGTATAACAGATAATAATTGTGTTTTCCATCATTTGATATACAGCTGTGCTTGGGCCATAAAGCTGTGACATTACATGACATTTTATGTTAAATATTAAAAGAAAATTAGCAGATGTTTACACTGGCTCTACATGTTAGCACTTGTGAATGTAAATTCAAAAAGTCTTGAGGACATAAGAGCCCAAAGATTGTACAAGTGCATGATACGTGGTCATCTCAGAGGAGAGCTTACTGTTCCCCTGATAGCTTTTGTCATGTGCTGGGTGGTGATTTCCTGCCTATGCGATATACCAGGAATAATCTTCCTGGATAGTACAAATATTATAACCCTGAAGCCTTTCATGTTGTTTGTTTTCTGTTGTTGACTCTGTTCCCTTCATTAATTCATTTATAAGCTTTTCTTCCTTCTCATTGAAGAAGCCTACACTTCTTTTAAAATCAGCATTAGGAACTTCCAGGATAGCTGTATAAATGTATTAAAGGTGGTATGAGTTCAGTATGCTATTGCAAAAAGAGCCAAGATTGTTCTTTATTTTACTTATTACTCACTTGATCTAATAGCTTGTTGTTAAGAGATAGAAAGAAAATGTGGTATCTCAAAAAATATAAAATCTGGCACCACCACTTCTTTCTGCATTCAGATAGATCCTAGGACTCAGCTTTTAATATTTTCTCCACATTTAATAGGAATAGTAAATATTCTCCATGAATCAAACATTTCATTTCTTGTACAGATGCATTAAAACTTTTAAAAATTGTTTTTGCAATATGCTGTGGTCAAATTTTCCAAATAATATACAAGGATATAAAATCAATCTTAACTCCTCCACTGAGCATCTAATCCCATTCATCATACTTTGTTTATACTTTCCTGACAGTAAATGTGGATGTGATTCAGACTTACTTTCTTTGCCTAATTATAAGCTCTCCTAATCATTTCAAGAAATGAGAACAGACCACCATACAGAGAAGGAGAGTGTTTGAAACCTGGCTTTTGAAAGCACTGACCTTTGCCAGGTGAGAGTAGAATTTGAACTCCTAATCACTATGACTTGATCACCTAAAAGATAATGTGGTGTTTTTCTCTTCTGCTTCTAAATAAAATTTAAAATTCTGGCTTTTATATATAAAATAAACACAAGGAAAGCACATGAAAAGAGGTTCTACATTGATAGTTATTAGGGAAATGAAATTAAAACCACAATGTGACATCACTAAATACCTACCGAAATGCTGATAGTAACGCCAAATGCTAGCGAGGATGCAGAGAAACTAGATCACTGGGGGGATATGAAAGGGTACAATCATCGCAAAAACACTTTGGCACTTTCTTTGAAAACCCACGACTACCACATGAGCCAGCAAGTACGCCCCTGGGAATTTATTCCAGAAAAATGAAAATATATGTCTGTGAGAAAATCTGTATACAACGTTTTGTAGCAGCTTTATTTCTAACACCCTAAAACTGGAAACAAACCAGATATCCTTCCACAGGTAAAAGGGTGGACAGGGCCATCCATGGAATGGAATACTCCTCAGTGACAAAGAGGAACAAATTCCTGATGGATGCGCCAACCTGGACGACCTCCAGGGAAGGATGCTGAGTGAAAAGCACCGAAAGGTCGTAGATTTCGTGTTTCACATGATTCCATCGGAAACATTCGGGAAATGACAAAGGAATAGAAATGGAGAATAGACTAGTGGTTTAATTTCATAGAGTTAAGAAGGAGTTGGGGATTGGAAGAGAAGTGGAAACAGCTGAAAAAAGAAAGGGCCAGCGGAGGTGGTGGGGTCTTAAGATATTCTCTCTCTTGACTGTACCAATGGCAATGTCCTGGCTGTACCATATCTTGCAAGATTTTACCACTGGGGAAGCCTGGGAAATCTTTCCTACAATTGCCAATTTCCCAAAATGAAAACTTTAGATAAGAAATATATCTTGTGCCTAAATATAGACAACTATGTACATTTGAGAACAACAGCCGGAGATATAGTTCAGCGGCACAATGCCTGCCTGGTAAGCGTGGGGTCACGAGTTTGATTCTTGGTACCGAAAAAAAAACAAAAAACAAAAAACCAATAAAACACACTCAGATTACCACTCTTATATCCTTTATGGGGGATAGTGGAAAGAAAGGGGCAGTGCTTCAAGTTCTTCAAATTGACTTTTTTTTTTAAAGAGCTCAAGCAAATAGAGTACATGATAAAATTCATAAAATAAACACAACAGGGTTGCTGAATGTGGTGATACATGCCTGCAGTCCCAGCACTCATGAGGCTGAGGCAAGAGGATGACCACAAGCTTGAGGTCAGCCTGGGACTACACAGAGTTCAAGGCCAACCTGAACTACATAGTGAGATCCTGCTCAAAAATATATACACATATATATAATTTTTTGAGACAGATATATATATATATATATCAGTTTTAAGACTAAGTAATTGATATGATGAAATAATACAAATATTGAAACCAGTTCTTTAAAAGAATTACATGATAAAAAATTTGTATCTAAGAATATATTATTATATATTATATGTCATATATTATATTATTATACAATATATATTCTTAGAGGAGGAAGACAAGTCTATGAATGGCACCAAAGGTAGAAGACTATGGTGATGATTACCAATAGATTTGTTTACACATAGTCAATATTTCTGCACATTCGGTCTATCATAAATAAAACAAAAGAAAAAATATGTAACCTAAAAGTCGGAGGAGGAAGCTGGGCGTGGTGGCACACGCCTGTGATCCTGGCACTCAGGAGGCTGAGGAAGGAGGATCATCATAAGTTCGAGACCAGCCTGGGCTACAAAGTGAGCTCAAGGCCAGCCTGAAGAGCATAGCGAGACCCTGTCTCAAAAAAGCAAGCAAAAAAAAAAATTAGAGGAAAAAATAACAAGATATTGGTATTCCTGGTATGTAAACAGATCTTACACATCAATGAAAGGGCTGTATGGAGAAGCTCAAGGGGAAAAGTCTCACTGATCATGTGACACATCTTTGGACTTCCAAATGTCAAGGCACCATGAATCAACGCCAAATCACAGTTATTAGGAGGAAGCGTATACAATATTTAGCCTGATAAAGAGACCTGCGAAGGGAGAACTATATAGAAGCTATGGGTTTCTACATTAGGCTAAGTCATCCTGAGACAAGTGATTTCTGTAAGTAACAGCTGGGAGTTATCAGGCAAATGGGATCAACTTGGGTCTAATACAGTACTTTTCCTTTAAAAGTATTGTTTATAATTTTTTATTGTTATGAAACATATACACTGTAAAATTTAGCACTTTAACCACTTTTAAATATATATTTTAAGGCCGTGTGTACATATCCATTGTTGTCAACCATCACTGCCATCCATCTTCATAACCTACCTTTCTTTCTTTCTTTCTTTCTTTCTTTCTTTCTTTCTTTCTTTCTTTCTTTTTGTCTTTTTGAGACAGGGTCTCACTATGCAGTTCAGACTGGCCTTGAGCTCACTTTGTAGCCCAGGCTGGTGTCGAACTTGCAATGATCTTCCTGCCTCAGCCTCCCAAGTGCTGGGACTACAGGCCTACGCCACCAGGCCCAGCTTCCTATCTTCATAACTTTCTGTCTTGCATAACTGAACCCATGAAAGAGTACTGTGCCATTCCCACCCTCAGCCAACACCCCCTTCTGGGAGTCACCATCTGCCTTCTGTTTCTACGAATTTTATTACTCTAGCAGCCTCAAAAGTGAAATCATGTAGCATTTGTCTTTCTGTGACTGGCTTATTTCACTTTTTAATATCTTTAAGATTCATCTAGGTTTTAGCATGTGTCAGAATTTTCTTCTTCCTCTTCCTCTTCTTCTTCTTACTATGCAGTCTATGAGTCTTACTATGTAGTCCAGGCTGGCCTCAAACTTGCGGCAATTCTGCTGCCTCAGCCTCCCAAGTGCCGGGATTAGAAGTGCGCACCTCTATGCTCAGCTTTCTTCATTTTTAAAAGGTTAATAAGATTTCTGTGTGTCTCAAAAAAATACTTTTGCCTTTGATTCATCAGTGGACATGTGGGTTACTGCCATCTTTGGGGTCTTCTGAACAATGCTGCTGTGAAATGGGTGTTCGAAGACCTGTTTGAATCCCTTTTTTTAGTTCTTTGGGTATACAGCCAGGAATGCGACTGATAGATCACACAGTCACTCTATTTTTATTTTTTTTTCACTCTTTTTTTGGTTCTGGAAATCAAACCCAAGACCTCATGCATGCTAGGCAAGTGCTCTAGCATTGAAAGCTACATCCCCGGGCCTAATTTTAACTTTTTGAAGAACCTCTATGCACTTTCCCTAACATCCGCACCACTGTACATCCCTACCAGTAGTGCACCACATTTCCAGTTTCTCCACATGCTCGCCAACACCTGTCATTCTCTCTGTTTTGGTTTGTTTGTTTGATGCTGGTAGCCATAGGAAAACGTGTGAAGACAGATTTTGATTAGTAGTTATTTTTATATATTGCTATAAACAAGGGGGTGGGGAGAGACAGAGACAGAGACAGAGACAGAGACAGAGTGAGAAATAATGTTTACAAAATTCCCTGAGATTTAGTATTGAAAGCTGGGTGCGCTCAGGGTTGCTCAGACTGCTGTAACTTGAGGCAATGTTCTAACGGCAGCTAATAAAACAGCAGGCACAGGTTTCAGGAAGAATTGGGCTCTGCAGGGTTAATTCAAAATACCACATCCTTTGGGGATGACAGTGCACAATGTATGTACCATTGTTACCCCCTCATACATGTGCTTCAAATTTTTGTTATAGTTTTTCTTCTTCTTCCCCTTCCTCCTCCTCCACTACTTCTTCTTCTTCCTCTTCTTCTTCCTCTTCTCCTTCTTCTCCTTCTTCTTCTTCTTCCTCTTTTTCTTCTTTCTATTTATCTTTGAATAAAATGGATTTGAAAAAAAAAATACCACATCTAGTTGATGATGGTCCATTTCCCCTCACTCTCCCTTATCTCGTCTGCCTAATTCTTCCAACTCTATCCTGTCACACAGGAGTCCTGCATGCATTTTTGTTTCAGCTTTAATATTGCTTCCATGTTCCTTCCAAATGTCCACTGATTGGACTTGCACATTCTCCTCTGTGAAAATAAGATATTGAGCAATATGTTTTTAGTAAAGCCTTTGAAATCTTAGTTTACTTATTTCTTAATATAAAAGTCAGAGTGTAATAAAAGCTTAGCTTTAGAAATATGTCCTAAGGAAATGAGAGTAAAGGGGGTGAAACCTTGCATCATTCAGAAAAATCAAAGCTCTTTGGATAAGTTCCACTTCCTGCTTCACCCCATTTCTGTCATTTTAGACAAAAACAGAGTAACTCCCTGTTACACTGCCAGATGGCTAACGTGACTTCCGGTGACATCGCCCACACTTGCCTTACGGAAGTCTAAACGCAGCGACTCACATTTCTGGACTGAGGAAGAACTCCTAAAGTGCCTTCTGCTCTCGCATAGAAGAAAGCAAGATACGAAACCTTTCATGCTTTTTGAAATGTCAGATTTCTGAAGGCCTCTGTGATGTAACTGTTCCCTTTTCCACTACTTACCTCTCCTCCAGCAGGCAGTCTCCAGCTGTGGCTCCAGGACTACCACCGGAAGGAATTCTTGAAATTCCCATGCCTGAGCCCCACCTCCAGGGAGACTGAACCGATCTATGTCCATGGGAGCTTGAGTACCAGGCGTTTATAAAACCCCCAGGAGATTAGAATGTGAGGCTCTGACTGAGAAGCATGAAACTACACCTTTGATCAAACTCAGGAGCTATTTGTTGTTTTTATCAATTCAATTCCTAGTATGATGAATCTACATTTTCAAAAATGTAATTAGAATTCTAAATCAGGCTTTGTATCAAGGTTCTAAATCCTTCTCTTCAGCGACGTGGTGGCCCAATTTTATCTTTATTTTTTATTTATTTATGTATTTATCTTGAGATGTGGTTTTGATACGTTGTCTATGCTAGTCTAGAGCTCTTGGACTAAAGAGATCTTCCTGCCTCAGCTTCCCCAGTGGGTGGGGCTGCAGATGTACACTACTGCCCCCAGCATATAGCCTGGTTTTAAATTAGTCATATGGATTTCACAGCCTAGACATCCACAAACTTGGGGTTCTAACAAGTAACAAATTGTAGATTGGCTGAAGTACAAATTCTGTTGGGATGTGCTCTGCAGCTTGTGAGCAAGAGCACCCACATCTAAACCCAGTGTGACTCAGCTCTACCTGCCATGGGTTCCGGGTCCCTCGAACAGCACCTTTTCCTTCCTGGTAAAAGCAGCTTCCGAGTGAGAAAGAAAAGTTGGTGACAAGTTGGTTACCTTGTGCTAGGAAGGTATACATCAGAAACGTCCCATTGTAAAGCATTCCTGTGTTTGCCCTTTTCCCCTGGAACTCTTCTATTCTTGACCCTGTTCAAGAGTCAGTCACCGTGGGCTGGGCATGGTGGCATACACCTGTAATCCCAGCACTCGGGAGGCTGAGGCAGGAGGATCTCTGTGAGTTCAAGGCCAACCTGGGCTACACAGGCAAGTTCAAGACCAGCCTGAACTGCATTGTAAGACCCTGTCTCAAGAAAACAAACAAAGGAATCAGTCACTTTTCCATTAAGTATATGTGGGGAAACAGAAATAGCAAGGTAAGCTCAGGTTTGTTCTCGAATCATGCAGCCGTGGCCGTGACTCTCCTGTCTTAAAAGCAGTTACACAATACTTATAAACAAATGGGGATGTCTGTGTTAAGATAATAAAGAAAAAAATTTCTTTACAAAAGTAGATGGTGGGCTATAGCTTTGTGCTTTCCTGTTAAGCCTCTGCTCAATGTGTAGCTGATTGGTGCAGAAAACCTTGGAGGTACCAGCCTTTCCTGATTAGTGTGGCACTGCTGTGCCACTGAATATCAACTGTCAACCTGACTTCAGTAGGAGACTTTGGAGAGGCGCTCTATGCTAATCAGTGCATTAATCCCCTGACGTCATAACTGAACGCGCTCTTAGGAGGCGGGGCCAATTCCAGGGCAAAGGTCATTGTGGGCGTGTCTTTGCACTACCCGCTGCTCTGCTTTCCTGCTGATGAGCAGCTGTGCTTCGCCAGGCCCTTCCGCCATGGTGTCCCTGCTGTGAAGCTGCGAACCGTGGACTTAAACCTGTCAAACTATGAGCCCTATAACCCATTTCCTCCTTTAAATTGTGGGTGTCAGATACTGTCTCAGCAATCGGAAAGCTAATAAAACTGCCATTTCAGGTGGAGGTGTTATTTGAGAAAAGATAAATGACCATTTATTTTATTTATTTATTTATTTATTTTGCGGCACCAGGGATTGAACTCACGACCTTGCGCTTGCCAGGCAGGCACTTAGACCGCTGAGCTAGATCCCCAGCCCTGTTTTTGAGACAGGGTTTCACTATGCCATTCAGGCTGACCTTGAGCTCACTTTGTAGCCCAGGCTGGTCTCGAACTCACAATGATCTGCCTG
Organism: Cuniculus paca; assembly: GCA_004365215.1. Lineage (NCBI taxonomy): Eukaryota > Metazoa > Chordata > Mammalia > Rodentia > Cuniculidae > Cuniculus > Cuniculus paca. Next base: position 6,629 of record RJWT010030157.1, on the reverse strand, counting down.
TCTCAGCCTCCCGAGTGCTGGGATTACAGGCGTGAGCCACCACGCCCAGCAATGACCATTTATTTATGGGCCCATCCTTTGGTTCTCTGCAATATCCCAACCTGGGATGTACTGAAGGGTCGTGTCTAACTCAAAAGAATTATATTGGTGGCTGATGAACTCTATAAACAGCAGGCAAACTATGGCTGCTCTCAAGAGCTAAGCCACTAGAAAAATAAATGCTTCTCACAAGATCCTCTGCTGGCATAACCCAGTTCCTAGCCTATTTTCTTTGTCTCAAGTTTCACTTTCCTAGTTTTCTATGCAGAAAGGTCTGTCTCTGATTCTTTATACTACTGAAAAATCTTTGCTTCCCACTGAGATGACTTCCTCCCTCACCCAGAGCAGCCCTCGACACCCAAAACTTTCCCTGGGCTGTGCTTTTCCCAGAATGGAGTTGCAGCATGCATCCATTCAATAGATTTAAATTCAGTGTTGCACCCCTCCTTTAAAAATAGGAATAACAAATTGTATAGTGCACGTGGTACTGCCCACCTTCTTCCTCCAAAGCTTTCAATCTAAAGTGAAAATGAGAAGGGAGACGTGAGTCTACCTGCCCTTCTTCAGTAGCATTTCCTCAAGCTCCTCGTCTCTCTGTGCTAAGGGTAATTCATGATTAAGTACACGTGTGTTCCATGTGACATGGTCCCTGAACATAGGCCGGCTACTTTGCCGGGCATTCTGTTGCAGAAGCATGGCATTTCCTATCACCGGAGGAAACTCTGGGCTTGTTGGATGACAACATATTCATCTTCACATTCTAAAGGATTTCCAGGGGTAATCTTGATTGCGTACGGTTTTCTCTTCAGAAGTACTGGTGTTAGATAAAGAGTCAGCAAACATTTTCTGCACAAGACCAGAAAACAAGTATTTTAGGCTTGGTAGGTTCTGTTGCAATTGCTTACCTCTGCTGCAGTAGCATGAAAGTAGCTACAGGCAATGCATAAACAAATGGGCATGGCCCTTTGCTGATAAAACTTTATTTGAGAAAACAAATGATGGGCTAGATTTAGCTCTAGGTTGCCAAGGCCTGCTTTTGGTAATATCTCACATAAGAGCCCACTCAGGCTGGGTATGATGGTACATGCATGTAATCCCAGCACTTGGGGAGGCTGAGGCAAGAGGATCCCAAGTTCCAGCCCAGTCTGGGCAACTCAACCATTTACAGAGGCCTTGTCTCAAAACAAAACCTCCAGAGTGCTGGGATTCCATGCATGCATCACCACGCTCAGCTACAGTTACCTTAAAATGATGGCACACTACGGTACATATAGGAGCCTGCATGGAGTGAACAGACATGAAGAGACTATTCAGGGAGGCAGAGAAGGGGAGAGTCATCTACCATGAGAAAAAAGAGCTACTACTCAGATGGACTGGAGCGCTTTTTAAAGAGGGGAAACAGAACGGACTGCGTGCAAAACCTGTATCATCTAGGTCAAGTGTGAGCGAGATTTCGTCTGGCCCTCAGTCTCCTTTGGTGATGAACCCTCAGCTCCACCCTCTGCCCCTCCCCCACTCCTCCAGGTTGCCCTGTGTGGGCGAACTGCTGTCACAATGGCCAAGTGACGCCTAAGCTGCTTCTGTGATTTTTTTTTTCAGCATCTACAAATGTTCCTAATGAAAGGTCATTCCTATCTGTGAAAGTTTGCAACTCGAATGTTCGTAAGTTGGGGACTTATTGCATATTAAACATGAATAAAGGATATGTGAATGGAGTGAAAAGATGTGGCAAGGGAAAAAAATCACACCATTGTAGAAGTAACGAATTAGAAATAAGGAATAAGAAATATCTATCACAAAACAGTGGAGTGGATGAAAGGCTATATTTAAAAGCACATCAACTGCAAAGGAAAAGGAGAAGAGTTTAAAATGAATAGACTGGGCGAGGAGGCATGCGCCTGTAACCCTAGCACTCAAGAGGCTGAGGCAGAAAGATCGTGGTGAGTTCGTGGCGAGCAGTGAGTTCAAGACCAGCCTGAATCACATAGGGAGACCCTGTCTCAGAAAAACCAACATAAATTTTTTAAAAATGAAGACTGGAGATGAAAAATACGGAAAATGACAAAATCTGATTCAGGGAAATTGAGATCTCTGACAAAGGGTTTAGAAATAATGAAAAACACTTTTCAAAGATAAAATATGGCAGACTGCTGTGTCCCCCACATCTGTTCTCCTTTTATACTAAGAGTGTTTTATCTGGGCACCTGATTAGCCAGCAGGCTTTATTTCCCAGATGTCTTTCTAACTAGGTGTGGCTGTCTGACTAAAGGGTAGGCCTTGAAATGTGGGCAGGAATGACTTTGGGTAGCTCCTAGGGTTTTCCTTACAAGGACTCGGTCTGTGTCTTCTCAGACCCTACCCATGTCACAGTGATAGATAAGGTTGCCAGGTTCAGCAAATAAAAATAAAGAGGGCCCAGTTCAAATTGAATTTCAGAGATGGGAAAACAATGTTCAAATGGGAAAGGGAACTAGGGATGGGGGAGGGGAAAGGAAGAGAAAAGAAAAAAAGTGATGAGAAAGGAAGGAAAAAATGGAAACAAAACTTTTGTAAATAAAGAGAGGAAGAGAAATTGAAGAGAGGGGAGGGAAATGAGAAAAAAGAAGCAAGTTATATGACATACAGGTGATACAGGGGACTGAAACTCCCAACCTACTGTATGTCCCATACAAGTTTGTGTTCTCCAAAATCGAAGAATGAATTTTAGGAACAATGGAGGTTAAGAGCAGAAAATATTTATTGGGAGGAAGAAAGCTTCTGTCTGAGAGAGAGACAGAAGGGGTTCTGAGCAGGTTGCCAAAGACTCTGTCTTTTCTAGGGACTTTTATATGAGGTGAGACGGGTCCAAGATGGGGAAAACCAGGGAACTCGCAAGGCAGACAGGCATGAGGGGGAACAGAACTATGGCCAATCAATAAGACTAATTGTTCAGATAAAATTGACCAAATCAAGGACAAATGGGGAAGCAGGCAAACTTAAAGACCAGTGACTCCTCTCGTAGGGGGTTGGGACGGTGACTCCTGGCTTCCTCAATGTGATTTATACTTATTTGGAATATCAATAAATATGTTTATACTTAGGATGTTTATACTTAGGATGTGGGTGCATTTGTTTTGTCTTTTGTTTTGAGATCTGGCCTGCAGCAGAGATGTTAGTCTCCTCCAATGTTGCAAGGTATCTGGTCTTCTGCACTGGCTCCTTTGAGGGCCCAGCCCTGTCTGACTGCCTGTAATATTTCTAACTAATTCAGCTGCTTATAACACAGGTACGATTCCTTATAATGAATGTAATCATTATGTGTACTAAAATATACTAACAAACTTAACAGAAAAACAAATTGAGTTTCAGAGAAACAACAAATTAATTTGTAGTATTTTTTTTTTTTTGCAGCACCAGAGATTGAACTCAAGACCTCACACTTGCCAGGCAGGCACTTAGGCCACTGAACCAAATCCCCACCCCTTGTGTTTTTGAGACAGGGTCTCACTATGCTGTTCAGGCTGTCCTTGAGCTCACTTTGTAGCCCAGGTTGGTCTCGAATTCTCAACGATCCTCATGTCTCAGCCTCCCAAGTGCTGGGATTACAGGCGTGAGCCACCACGCCCGGCTTGTAGTATGTCTGTCAAGATTTAATTTTTATTAAAAGTCTCATGGAGTAATTGAAATGTATCAAAATTTTGTTTCTCTAAAACTCAACTTGCCAGGTGTGGTGGCACTGGGAGGCTCCCAGCACTTGGGAGGCTGAGTTAGAAAGATCACTACAAGTTTGAGGGCAGCCTGGGTTACAAAGTGAGTTCAAGACCAGCCTGAACTGCATAGTGAAACCCTGTCTCAAAAAGACAAAAATAAATAAATAATACAACTCAACTTCAACTGGAAGCCCTAAATCTGGGAACCTTGTAGTAAGAATATCTAGTTGAGCATGGTGGTGTACACTTGTAATCCCAGCATTTGGGAGGCTGAGGCAGAAGGATCCCTGTGTGTTTGAGGCCAACCTGGGCTACATTGTGAGTTCAAGGCCAGCAAGACCTTGTCTCAAAAAACAAACAAGCAATCAAAAAATAAAAAAAATTAATAAATCTTTCTTTCACCAAGAAATGAAGCAGTAGAAGAAAACGGAACTATTGCAACAGAACTAAATGACCTACTTTTGGACAATTATCTGAAAAAGATAAAATGTTCCATGCGGCCATTTCTTGTAGTTTGTTTGGGGTTGGCGTTTTATGGATTTTTGTTTTGTTGTCTTCAAATCAGGGTCTCACCCTAGCTCAGGCTCACCTTAAATTCTCAACCATTTTGCTGGGATTACAGGTGTGCACTGCCACGCCCCAGTAGCCACTTCTTTGTATAAGTACTGTGATATTTGAAAGGTTTCTGGTACAGGAATTTAGCTTTTGTACTAAATGTTTTGTGAAAACTTTCTTGCAGTTCCGAGGACTAAAGGGATTTACCATGTTAAAAGAGAATAATTAGGGGAAGTGATTAAACTCGGGACATATGGAAAGAGATCCTACAAGCAAATCAGAATAAAACAGGGACTGGGAAACTCCTACACACAGACCAAATCCTGGCTGCCACTTGTTTTTGTAAATAAAGTTTTATTTACATTCATGTGTTGTTACTATGTTAACCCTATAGTGGGAAAGTTGTGTAGTTGTAATAGACATGGTACAGTAGGGAATGCCTGACATACAGTACATTCCGTCTGACAGGAAGAAAGACATTGCTGATCTCAGACTTCTTCATGGAATTAATTGATATGAAAATAGTTTTGAAGGAAAGAGAGAGAGAGGGGCTTATAAGATCAAAACCATGTTGCCATTTTTTTTTTTTCAGAGACAGGGTCTTGCTATGCATTTCAGGCTGGACTTGTACTCAGTATGGAGCCCAGGCTGGCCTCAAACTTGTGGTGACCCCTCCTGCCTCAGCCTCCTGAGTGCTGGCATTACAGGTGTGTACCATTGTGCCTAGCTTTGCCATTCTTATCTAAAAGTGACTGAAAGATACTCCCAAACATTTAATGATTCAGCAAAGTTGTCACCCTTCTCCTGAACAACAATATATAAAAGTATAATCTACTGAAGTGATTCAAAATAAATATAAAAGACTAGTAGTGAAATTGAAACAATTGTGATTATAAATATTACAAATATGTTACAAATCTTGAGAGAAAATCACTATCAAGGAAGATAGTAACACTATAATAGGCTACAACAAAAATGAGAATACAAGTTGAAAGGGGAGAAGAAGAAAGATGAGGAAAATGTTAACTGCTCTCATCCCTGAGTTATGGAAATAATAGTCCTATGTGATTTAAACTGCCTTATATAATGGTTGAGTGACTAAATAATTACAAGTGAAGTGAAAAGACATGTCACAGACTATGAGAAGATATATGCAGCTAATATAACCCACTGAAGATTAGATACAGATTTATAACGAGCCCCTCCAGAGAAGATAAATAGGCAATCCACAAAAGAAAAAAATACATCTAACCACTAACCATAATAAAGATGTTTAGTGTCACTGGAATTAAGACAAGACACATTAAAGTGACAAGATCACATACAACCCATCAGACCAGCAAAAATAAATCTGATAACATCAAGTGTTGAAGTATTGGTGGAAATAGAAACTCATACACTGCAGGTATACAAAGTTTTTACCCCACTGCCAGTGGAAAATAGAAATTTATAAAACCAGTAACTGGTACCTGTTAGCTCACACCCCAAGTTCTAGACTATCTGCAAAATGTGAAACGACTATTATCTCCACCTCTACACCCACAAGGGGGTCTAAAATTTCAACTGCTTTTATCTGGGCAATTCTATTTATCTAGTTGTTCAAAACCAACCATCTTGAGGTAGCCTTGACTCCTCTTCCGTTCACAGCCCGCAGCACCATCTCAGTCCATTCTGTGAGCTCTAACATCAAATTATATGTATTCAGGACCAGTCACCTCCACAGATGTCACCTAAAACCAAGCCAAGTCACCCATTACCAGGGTTAAAATGACAGCCTCGCATTAGTCCTCTGGCTCCTGCCTTTGCTGCACTGGTGTCTACTGTTCCACACAGGGGCCAGGGAGATTCTTTCAGGACTTTAACCAGATCCTGTCACTTTGCTTACAATCTTGTGATGGCTTCCCATTTTACTCAGTTAAGAGCCAAGATCCTTAAAATAGTTGACATCTTCCTATTGGTCGACCTCTAGGGTATACCATCTGCTGCTGTTTTCCCTCAAATACCCCCAGGTTTGCCCCCCCTTCCCCCACACACCTGTGGCTCACCCGCTATTTACACCTGCTGTTCCCCCAGCTTGAACACTTCCCCACATCCCCATCTGGGCTGCCTTTGCTTCATCAGGCTTTTGCTTAAACCTCCCATTATCCAACAGGTCTTCCCTGACCACCCTGCTTAAAACAGAATGGTATACACCCTTTGCTAACAGTTCTCCCCATCCAAAAGTTCTCTTTCTACCTATGTTAGCTTCCAGTAGCTGTAACAAATATCTAAAATAGTCAACTGACAAGGAGCAAATGCTCCTTTCGGTTCATGATTTTAGAAGTTTCCAAAAACAAAAAAAAAAAA
>RJWT010030156.1:0-14727 GCA_004365215.1 Cuniculus paca | reverse complement strand
CCTATTTCCCAGTATCATACATTTTGGTCCTTATTTACCCTTTGAGTCTCTCACACCAGAGAAGCAATGTGATATTTAAACAGACATTTATTTCACTTAAGAGAATGGGCTCTTTTATTTTTCTTTTCCTTTCTTTCCTGTCCCCTTCCCTAGTTACCCTTTGTTTTGAACAATTTCTTCCTATTTCACAATACATTTTATACACATTGGGTATCTCACACCAGAGAAATGATATGATGTTTACAAATGTGTGTCTGATTTATTTCACTTAAACGTATGGTCTCAAGGTATATCCATTTACTGGGAAATAGCTGAAGTTTATCCTTCTTTATGGCTGAGTAGTACTCCATTGTATATAAAAAAATCAGATCTTTTTTATCCATTCCTTAATTGTTAGGTATTCGAGTGGTTTCCAAGATTCAGCTATTACAAACTGTGCCTCTATAACCATGGGTGCACATGTATTACTGTGGTGTGATTTTTTAAATTGTTCTGGGAAGATACCCAGAAGTGGAACAGCTGAATCAAATGGAACCTGTAATCCTAGTTTTTTGAGGATTCTGCATACGGATTTCCACAGTAGTTGCACCCGTCTACACTCCCACCAATAGTGGAGAAGTGTTCCTTTTTCCCCACAGCCCCTCCAGCATTTGTTATTGGTTGATTTCTTGATGATAGCCACTTTTTCTGGAGGTGGAATCTCAGCATTGTTTTAATTTGCATCTTTTGAATGACCAGTGATGTTGAATTTTTTTTGTATATTTACTTGCTTTTTGTCTTTCTTCCTCTGAGAAGTGTGTATTTACCTCAGATGCTCATTTTTGGACTGGGTCTTTAAATCTGTGGGGTCTGATTTTTTGCAATGCTTTATATGTTCTAGATATTAGTTCTTTGTCTGAGGGACAACTGGCTAAAATTCTTTCCATCTGTGGGTTATCTTTTCACTCTATTGGTAATTTATTTTGCTGTATGAAAGTTTTTTTTACTAGGATGAGATCCCAGTTGTTGATTCTTTGTAGTATTTCCCTTGCCATCTGGGTTTTGTTCATGAAATGTGTGCCTATACCTATATCTTCAAGACTTCCACCTATTCTCTCATCCAGCAGATTTATTGCTTCTGTTTTAATATTTAGATCTTTGATCTGTTTTGATTTTAGTTTAGTGCATAGTAAGAGACACAGGTATAGTTTTAGTCTTTGGCATGTGGAAAACCAGTTATTCCAGCACCATTTATTAAAGAGGCTATCTTTCTTTCTTTCTTTTTTTTTAAAGAGAATAAAACAAAACAAAACAACACACACAAAAAAACAAAACCAGAACAGTTAAACACAACAAAGAATTTCAGAAAAGAACACTGCAAGCAATACAGGTCTTTGAAACCTAGTAATAGGAGATTAACAATGCCTACCCTAGTGTCTCCTGTTTTCTTTGAAATGGTTGTTCATACATTCACACACAATAAACTCAAACAAAACAAAATAATATAAAACCAGATAAAACAAAAGAGTGAAAGCACTACAGGCCTTCAAATCAGACAACAAGAAATCAACAATGGCTACCTTAATGTCCTTTGTTTTCTTCAAAAAAGCTGTTCCTATCTTCTCACATATTGCAATCAAATAGTAGAAAACAGACTTAAACCAATCAAATCAAAGAATAAAAGCACCATTGGACTTCAGAACATTTCCCCCATATTTATCGGGGATTTTGTATCTTATTGAGTCTTTCAGTTTCTTACACTAGGGAGATGATGCAGTGTTTACACATCTGAGTCTGATCCATTTCACTTATTAGTATGGTCTCCATTTACCTACAAGTCGTATCCATTTACCTACAAAAGCAAAGAGGCTATCTTTCTTCCAGTGAATGTGCTTGACTCCTTTCTCAAAAATAAGGTGGCTGAGTGTGTTTGTATTGGTTTCTGAATCTTCTAATATTTTGTATTGATCCTCAGGTTCCTTATTTTGGCTAGTACCATGCTGTTTTTATCATAGTAGCTCTGTAGTATAATTTCAAGTCAGAGATTGTGATACCTCCTGCTTTGCCTTTGTTGTCCAGAATTGCTTTTGCTTTTCTAGGTCTTTCCTGGTTTCAAATGAATTTGAGGAATGTTTTTCTAGTTCTGTGAGTATGCTAGTGGTATTTTATTTGGGGTTGTATAAAATCTCTGTAAAAATTTGGAATTATGTCCATTTTCACTATATTGGTTCTTTTTACCCATAAGCAAGTGATATCATTCCATTTTTCTGATATCCTCTTTGTTCTTTTTCAAAATGCTTAATTTTCATTGTACAGATCTTTTACTTTCTAGATTGATTTGTAAGTATTTCATTTTTTTCAGTGCTATTGTGAAAGGTGTTGTTTCCCTAATTTCTCTCTCAGTACCTTTGTTGTTAGTGTATGGGAATATTATTGATTTTTGAGTGTTGACTTTATATCCTGCTACACTACTGAATTTGTTTATTACAGTTAGAAGTCTTTTAGTGGAGTTTTTGAGTCTTTTATGTAAAGTATCATACAACTGCAAATAATGATAATTTAACTTATTTCCTATCCTTATTCTTTTTATTTCTTTTTCTTGTCTAATTGCTCTGGATAATGTTTCCAGAACTACGTTGAATAGAAAGGGTGATAGTGGACATCCTTTTCTTGTTCCTGATTTTAGAGTGAAAGCTTTCAGCTTTTGGCCATTTATTATGATGTTGGCTCTGGTTTGTCATAGATTGCCTTTATCAGATTGAGATAAAGGCCTTCTATTCCAATTTTCTGTAGGGTTTTTTAAAATCATAAATGGGTGTTGGACTTTGTCAAAATGCATACCAGCATTTATAGCAGCACAATTCATAATAGCTGAATCTTGGAAGAAGCCTATATATCCATCAATAGACAAATGGATAAAGAACATGTGATATTTATACACTATGGAATACTACTCTGTCATAAGGAAAGATAAATTTGAGTCATTTTTGGGAAAATGGGTTCACTTTGAAAAGGTAATAAATGAAATAAATCAGACCTATCAGCTTAAATACTGTATGATTTCTCTTGTATGAAAAATTAAAAGTATAAATAAATGAAAGAGAAAAATAAAAGATAGATAAAAGGCAACAGGGAGATAGATTTACTGCAAACAGGAAAGAGACGAAGAGATGGAAGGAAGAGGAAGAGGGGAGGGGAACATTAAAAAGAAGTAAGATGTATAATATACACGTACCAAATACCCACAATGGGAGTAGGTATTAGTATGGAAAACCTGTAGTAATAAAAAAATGTAAGTATATAAATTTCAGGTACTGTTCTCCAGAGGCTCTTTGAAATAAATGAATAGCCAGCCGTGTTAGGCAGCGGGATATACTAAATAGAGCTGCAGACATTCTGTAGAATAAACAAAAAATAGACTTCATGATAACCCAGGATGCTTTCTTTTACTATCAAAAACATTTAAAAAAGAATTTATGTGATCAAAGATGAAGGAATTTCATTGCTTATGGCACTTCTTGTTTAATGTTTTGGTAACTGCTTATTGTTAAAGAGTAAACTGTAATGAACAGGGACTAAATTAATTGGAATCATAACAATAGGAGTTTGGGAATAATGTTATTCTTGTTATTCTGCAAATGATGGGACCTGAGGCTGAAAGGGGTGTCCTCAGGACCACACAGCGTCTGTGTGGTGGAGCTTGGACCTAAACATATCTTCTGATTCCTAACCCAGATCTTCTTCTCTTTCACCAGGTTGGTCTCCTATAGTGAAGGGGCAAACACCCAAATCGAGAGACACATTCTATTAGTAAAGCAAATAACAACCACGATAATTCCCATGATCTGTATTTATCCAACTTAGTCTTGTTCCATCTAAGGCCCATTGTAGCAGCTGGACATATCCTAATCACTTTATATCCAACATGGTTCTTTATTTTGGTAAATGCTATCATCATTCACACTGTCGACCAGGAAGAATCCTGAGCAGCATTTCTCTTTCTCTTCCCAGAACAAGTCATTCAGCAACCAGTGTACTGCCTTCCTCTTTTACGGCATTCTTCGAATCATTCTACCTTACTTCTTCTCTACCATCTCCTCCCTAGAGAAGCTACCATCCCCTCTCACCTGCAGCATTGCTTCACCCTCTAGCAAGTCTCGCCTGTTCTCTCTGCTCCTTTCCCACCTTATTGCCCAGGTGGCAAAACTGATCACGAATCTCAAATCTGGTCATGTGATGATCTCCATCAATGATCCTCATTGCCTTTGAGATAAAACCTAAAACCCCTTGATTTGAAGTAAAATATTCTGCAAAAAATAGTCTGTGATTATCTTTCCATCTTCATTTATTTCTTTATTCTCTCCCTAGCCTGCTCATTTCCTGCTGAGTGTGTTCTACCCATACTAAACTTGGACTTTAAAAAAATCTACCAAGGCCTAATACATCTGGGTCTTTATATTTGAGTCTTTGAATACTTTATCTTTATGTCTTCATCTAGTTAATTTCTAGTCATTCTTTAGGTCTTTGTTTAGATATTATTTCTCCCAAACAATACTCCCTTATCACTCAGCCCCTCTACCTATCTAGGTAGAATATTCTTCTTTACTCCAATATTTTGCCCATATCACAGAATTCACCATACCTTTTTGTAATTGGATATCTATTGTTACCCTGGTTAGCCTATTGTTTTCATACGGGCTGAAAATCTTGTTGTAATTTCATGTAGAGTTTCTACTATCTATTGTTAATCATAACTGTGTGGTTATTAACCATAACCATAAATAGCTGGTAAATGAGTACTTTTTCATTTTCTCAAATTCCTCATGGATTTAAGAGAGGGTGAGCTGAACTGAAGATGGGTGAGAAATGTTATGGAGAGAATACTGAGTAAAGGAGTTGGGGTGGAGATAGTGCGTTATTTGTTGCTCTTCTCCTTGTAATTTGAATAAGAATAGGGTTCTGGGTTAAGGATTGACTTGCAGTACTATCATGTATGATTTTGAAATCAGTAGAATCTCTGTAGAAACTTCATCCTATATTACTAACTCATTTATGTGTGTTTAAATTTGTCATAATATAAAACTTAAGAAATTTACTCCTTTGTCTATCATTCCAGCAATCATTTTGGCCAAGGGAAAATACTTACCCAACTGCCAAATAGTTTCGGTGAACATGGGCACAAGTGAAGAAAAATAATTAGTTGAGTGATTTTATATGAGTGGTAGTATTCTAAGTGCTTGATGGTCAGAATTTTGATTGAGGGGAAGGACCTAACATGGAGTTGCAATCGTATGCTATTAAGCAATTGAATAAGAATCCATCTTATATGATTATTTTTAGTGATTATCTGTGTGTATTTTAATAAAATTAAAACAGAATTGGTGTGTGGTAATATGTATCTTTATGCGGTTTTTTCCCACTTACTGTATTTTTGACGTTCTGAAAATAAACCAGGAACACTGCTGAAATGCGATATTGCTGCATGAAAATCATATCTTAGTTTTTTCCCCTAGGAATTTCGTGAAGCTCTTTTCTGATGGTAAAACCAAGGTCTTAATAGATTCTATCTGATAGAGTGGAAGTTACTTGGATATTTGAGCATGTCATTACTTCAACAAGTTAACCAACTTTACATGTAAGTCTACAGGCTGTATTCCAGACACCATAGCGATATGATATCTTTTTATAGCTTTCACAAGTTTTCTCTTACTACATGAATAAAGTTTATCTTTACCACAAAAGTTTTATCAAGTCCAGTTAGTCACCAGGCACCCACTGTCCTCATATTCCAGCCAATGCTTATTTGTAGAAATAAAACAGATTCTCTTTCAAGATGGAATGAACCTAGCTATGGTGGTTGAGAAACTATTTGTTCACAAGAAAACAGCCAGTACATTCTCTTTTGGCCATTTTGGTTGGACCCCCAGTATATTTGATTCATAGTTTGGTCTTTCACTCTGGTGACTTACTTCATTTTTTGTAATTTGTCTACTGTTGTCAAGAACAATCATTGTCTTCCCCAAGAGACTAGCAAATACTGCTGCAAACCAATGAATTTAGAAAAATGGAATCCAATGATTCAATTCATTTGGACACCAGATGCCTCCTAAATGCAAGGCATGGTGCAATGTGTCTTCAGGGAAGCAAAGAAGACAGTCCTTGACCAAGAAAACTCGAAGTGACATTAAAGACAAACCAGAAAAATAGACAAATAAAATTACTTGTATATATCTTCAAGAAAAGATAAAATCCTTTTATTAAATTTTTATGGAAGAAACATATGATTGCAGCCAAGACCAACTGTGTGAGTGTTTATATAAAATAACTGAAAATTAATATTATTATTAATATTCTATTTTATCAGAAAACAGACACTGTGATAGATAAATGTTTTTTATATCTTGCTCCAGAGAAAGCAAGATTGCTATGCCAACTTCACATGACCATTTGCTTAAGAAACTAGTATAATGTGGACAAAGGAATTTCTAGATTCTCAGGTCACTGGGGCTTTGCTAAACTGGGATTCTCGGTAAGAGTGCCTATGTATTGATTCATTTTGACTTAGGGTTGCTGTGTAATATCTTAAGCTGACAGAAGTCAAAACTGCTGCCCTGTCTCAGAGGACTAAAAAGTCAACTATGTTTTGACAAAACATGATTTGGATTTTAGCATTGTTTTGGTTTATCATTTTCATTTTACTTTAAGATTTACTCTTTTAGGAGGAATATGCTATTTTTAAGAATTTACTGAGGTTCTTAATAGGCTATATCCCTGTTGTCTTCCAACTAAATTATTTAGAAAAGAACAAAAATACAAGAGTTAGATATCTAAATTTAAATAGAACTCTAAACTTAATCTATACCTAATCTGTATGTATTTATTCATATATTTATACATTTATATTTGATATGAAACTCATAACCACGGGTATTTTTAAACCATAGAACTTCCCTTTGTATGTAGATTTCTAGGAGATGAAATACAGAAATTTTTAACAAAATGTGCCCTTCAAGTTCTTAGTTTTTAAATGCAACTGTACTCACTTTGTAAGAAAGCAGATCTTCTCTGTTGAGTATTTAAGGTGGGCACATCCATAGTAATGGTAATATAAAAGGCTAATTTATCATGATAACCTCATTGTGGCAAAGTATATTTCTCCAACTTTGAAATTAATCTTGTACTTCAGCGATTCCTAGGGAAGACAACATACTTTATAGAACCACTAATGTTTTAGCCAAGGACTGAGAGGTGTGGCACTAACCACGTCTCTGACAACTGTTGATCCAAGGAGGATAAGAGACAGTGGAGCTGATCTAGCTCTAACCTGCATCCAGTAGCTTCAAGCCTATAGTCCAACCTAGCCCAGCCAGGTAGCAGCCAGCCTGCAGCTAATGAAAGTGAAAATAAATGCTTGTGTCTACAATTCAATAAATTTTAGGGTGGTTGGTTATTCAGTATTATCAAGGCACTAACTGATAAATACATGCCTTCTTGAGATTTTTTTCCAACTCCATTCAAAATAAATATAAAAATTTCCAAAATACTTATTTCCCCAAATGTCTCTAATAGTGTTTTAATGTAACTTGAATATAGAAATCTTAATCAACTAAGACTGTCTTTTCTCTGCATTGGAAGAACTAACTTGGTAAAAAGCCTGTTCTGAGTGATTTCTATATATGATATACATTACTTTCTGTCTTCAAAAGATATAAATGCTGATCATAAATTGTACAGTTGGAATTTGGGAATTTGATACTTAGAGGAATTCTGAGAAATAGAAAGTGAATTATGTGTGAAGTTAGAAGTTTTCAGAAATACTATGCTGCTTTTAAAATTTCTTCTCTTGGGCTTCAGTAAACTTTTCACTCATAAGCTGCCTAATTTTCCAAGTAGAAAAAAAATTCATATCACAAAGAATGCAAGTGTGAGGAGCAGTTAGTTCCAAACTGCCTGCCGCTTTTCAGCTAGGATTGTGTGCAGTTTATGTCAAAACACTTCAGCAAAGAAATACAAATACAGACTAATGTTTGACTTCTTTTGTTGTGTTGAACTGGAGCCAGCGAAAGTATTTATATATAAATCCACTTGTGAAATACATAACCCTCTCAATGTGACTTATATGTTTAAGGCTTAAAGAGAATTCAGGTTGATTGACAGAAACTACTGCTCTTGCAATGTCAGTGTATGACTTTGCTTATGTGGAAACTTTTAAATTCACTCTTCAGTGAGGGATGTTTATCTTCTAATTAAGTGCTACTGCATTAGCAACGAACATTCATTTGCCCTACTATGTGTATTGTAAAGCATGAGCCTTCAATATACCTATTCTCATTCTTCTCTCTATAAACTTGAAAGAAACAAATCCCCTCAAGTTCTGAGTGTATGCCTAAAATATCTACTTAGACATTGCCTGAGGGCAAAATAGATGGCTGGGCTGTTTTAAACACTTGAACATAATGTAGGTATAAAAGAGAGCCTTGTCATATGGAGTCAGATGTTTTTCTCCTCTAACAGTAATACCTACAAAACCCTGTTTTCTTCTGTTTAATTCTGTGAGGAGCTGAGATATGCTTTTAAAAAAATCTATGGTTTAGATGAGCTTCTGTGGATGGAACGAACAAAAAAGCACTGGCATATTGAATGTCTTAGAGACCGTGGAGGAATGTCATGTCTCCATTTTTCAAAAGCTGCATCCTCTTATTTGGTTGAACTTTAGCACCTTGTTTAAATTTTTATTGCATTCCCACACAGTGTTATGCATAAGTATGTAAGAAATGCCATAACAGATTAGGCCAATGGTCCATCTTGCCTGCCTCTGCGGGCTGTTTTGTGGGGAGCCAAGGTTGTCTTTCTTGTCGTTACTCTGAAAACATTAGGGATCGACTGCACACATCCCTTATGTTCCCTTAATATTCCATTAGAGATCGGCATTTGAGAATTTTCCTAAGCCTTTTAAAACTTATTTATAGCTTCACCTTTTGTGATACTTTTGGGACAATAGGATCACTGTATGATTTGTATTAAAAATGTCTTCTTCAAGTTTCAAGAGTGGGTTTCTGAGGCCTAGTATTTTGAGATTTATTTACAAAACTCATTTTCTTGATTTCTTAGAATTTAGTTATATGGTTGGCTGCTTCTAAAGTAGCTCCCAGTGTTCTCCAAATCCTGGTGTCCATAGGTTTTTGCATAATTTCCTCCTATTGTGCCTGGCTGTGCCTAGAAACTTAGTTCTAATAGATAGAATATAGCAAAAGTGATGAAATGTCAAATGCAGGATTAGGTTATAAGAGATTATAACTTCCATCTAGCTTGACCTCTCTGTTTTCATGTGCTTGCTTTGAAGAAGCAAAGGACCATCTTGTGAGTTGTCCTAAAGAGGGTCCACATGGTAAAGACCCCAAGGGCAGCCTTGGGGCAACAGTCGTGTGGAGTCATGTGGAGCTTAGAAGCTGATCTTTCCAGTCGATGACTGGATCTATTATAGACAAACCTGAAGGAAATTTCAGCTTTGTAGACAAACCTGACGGGAATTTGGGATCACTGGAGACCATGTTAGAGGTAGTCTACTACAGAAATAACTGTGAAGGTCCTTGTCTCATTTTATTCTGATAATATCTTGGGGATAATCCTGCCATTGGACCACAACAGTTTGCCATGTTGGTCTTCCAAAACTATTTTGTTCCTTTCAATTCTAAGATGCATTCTGCCTCTCAGATAATTTATGTATAAAAAGCTAAGCATGATCCTAGCATGGTTTGATATGGTGGCTATGCCACTTGGTTATTTCAGTCTAATAGACCACCTTAAAACAGTAACTGTTTATTTAGCTCCTGATTGTGCATGTTGGCAGTTTAGACTGGGCTCAGCTGGGTAGTTCTAATCTCAGCTGCACTGCTTTATGTATCTGCCATCAGCTGCTGGTCAGCTAGCAGACTTTGCTGATCTAGGATAGATGCTCTCACATCTCTAGGCCTCAGCTGGGATTAATCAGCCGACTCAATTGTGTTCCATGTGATGATGATCCAGCAGGCTATCCCAGGCTTGTCCACATGGCAATGGCAGGGTCCCAAGAAAATGAACAGAAGCAAGGCCTCTTGAGTCCTAGGCATAGAACAGAAACATCTGTCACTCTCACCACATTCCATTGGCTAAATTGAGTCACAAGGGCAGCCTAGATTTATGAGGTAGGGAAGCAGATTCTACTTCTTGCTGAGAAATGCAAAGTCAGTTGCAAAGAGCACGGAGACACAGGGAGTGAATAACTGTGGTTATTTTTGCAATCAACCAATGGCCATGATTTAACATGGAGTCTCTTCCCAGCACAACACAGAATGTTTCCATGCTCAGTGGTGCCAGTTGTTACCAATGCTATACTACCAGTATTGGGTTCTTACTCCAATTTCATCTATGTGATTTCATACCTCAGTTTACTTATCTGTACAATGAGGCTATTAAAAGTCCATAGTCTATAAAGTCATGATGAATATTTAATGCATTAATATATAAAATGATCTTAAGCCTAGTAAATGGTAAACAATTGTTGGCTATTATCAAGATAATAGCCTATAACGATTGTTTATTTTCAGGTTTGTTTCTCCACTAGGCCTAGACTTAGTCGTGCATTTCATCGTTGATCAAAAATTATTGATGATTAGTTACATGGCAAGAGCTAAGAGCTGGGACACAAACCTCCACCTGTGTTATTTTCAACCTGATGTATTTTCATTTCAGTGTCTACCTTTCTTAAATTCTGACTTTGAACCTTTTTTGTTATTTCTTTGTGTTTTTGTTTTTATTGTTGCTTACATCTGGGAATTTTCTCAGGCATTTTTGGTGCTCTCAACTATACCCACTGGTTATCCTTGTGTGTGCCTCTTTGGGCAATGCAGCCTCAAACATTCTAGTAGATTAACGGGGCTTTGGCTTTTGTCTGTGTATTTTCCAAGGTCTCTGAATTTGTGGTAAAAACCATATCTTTAAGAGGACTTTATATTCATTCAACCAACGGTGGTGTCACCTAGCTTTTCTTTGTCCTGGCAAACAGGGTAGGTGAGTAGCCAGAGTTGTGAGGAAGACTGTTTCAGTCATTTCAGGCAGGCAGCAGAGCTCCTTGGTGCCTCAGTGTTTCTCATTTTCTAATGAGGAATAATGCTAACTGCCCTATTTACCTTTATGTTCACAGTGGAAAGCAAATTAAAGAATAGGAACAAAAGAAATCAGAGAATGTCTTAATAATATCTGTTAGGGAAACATTGTCAGTGATTATTAAGAAGAAAGATAGCCCGTCCAGTGAAGGTTAGAAACTGGCAAAGATCCAATAAATTCTCAGAACTAGAAGGATCTTGTACTGGTCTAAAGATTCTTGAAAAATAAGAGTACAATTTTACTTAATATTATGGGCCTATTCCTTTCTATCTTTCCCAATTTTTTTCTCCTCGAATCTAAATCAATGCTGAACATGAAAGCTTCTATATGATGTGAAATTACTGTTGTAGTAACTATAAAATGTTGCATGTACTTCGTTTCAGTAAGTACAATGTGTTCTGTTTCAGTTTTATTTTACTCTATTAGGTATGCAGCCTATTTGCCAGAGTGAGTTATCTCTTCTTAGAGGTTGGTTATATACCTACTCTATTTTGTAAACAGAATTTCCATTAAAAATGAATTACTTTTCTTTAGAGCTTATTGATGGGGCCAACACATTACTAAATTTCCTTTCTGAGCCAAGATTTGTCACCTTGATCAAAAATTGGCAAAAGGCAAGTTGTGATAATTCGAAAGGTACAAATGGTGTGGGTGACACAGAGGGTTTTATTAAAACTACATTTGACCTTGATTTTGTCTTTAAAGCAATTAGCCAGCAGTAACAAAGAAATAGCAGCTCCATACTATGATTCCTCATACTCTAGTCTTGGCATTCACCAGAAACACTTCCCTTCATTTAGAAAGACGTGTTCTTCTGACAGACAGTCTGGAGAAAAGTGTGCGTACACACATACAATGAATGAGTCAAGAGTTGGAATGTGAAAACATGAGACCCCACACAGAAAGCTAAAAATGTGATATCAGATGCTTGGCAGAGAGATTATATTGTAAGCCTTCCGAAATCCAGCCCGTGACACAAGCAGTCAGGCGTGGCTGCTATTAGCAATCACTCCCCCAGTACATCCAGAAAAGGAGGGAAGAGAGCAGCATTGGTTCAGTGAGACTGTCTGAGTACTTCTGTTACCTTTATAGAAAGTTTTTAAAAAGGTATTATTTTCTGATTATAAAAACAGTACATGCTCATAATTTAAAAAATAAAGCATACAGACAATTAGATGAGAGAATAGAATTGGGAACAATTCAGGGTGATACTTTAACCAACAAGTTGGTTGTTTTTATTTTTGAGTTTAGATATAGATTGCCTATGGTACAATAGAGTTATTTGGGGATTATAAAGGCCTTCAGTGGGGAATAAGACAAGGTCATTTCTATGATCTCCAAGGAAATAAAAGAAATTTTTGGACTAGTGTATGCCCCATTGTTCCAAGTTAATTAGCATTTACAGTATACTAAGCTTCATTTTTCATGGCATTTCCCACACAAACCCGCCTCCCCTCAGTTACTCAAAATGAAATAAATAACATTAGAAGAGAGGAGCCATATGGAATAGGTACAGTAAAAAGCAAATGTTCTGAGATGAGTTCAGGAGGTTTGTTTTCAAAGAAATGAGGCAGGTCAAGATCAGTAAGCCTTGGGCTGAACATTTTGATTTGCAGAAGAGAAGGAAACCTTTTTTTTTTTTTTAATGTTGAGCATCAGTAAATGATGAGTAGTTTTCTGGAACTGAATAAAGCTGTGTGAAGTTGAGAGCAAGTGTATAAAATAAAGAGCCTCATGGGAACCCAGAAAAGAAAACCATCTTGGTGACTATGTTCCTCATAAAAAGAGGAGTAAACAATAATGATTATTCACCAAAGAGTGAGAGATGGTTATGGCCCAATCCATTAGGCTCGCAGACAAAGAGGAGCGCACTGTGCCACCCACGGCCTGGGAAGTTCACGTCACGAGTGGGGGCGTTGCGGTGATCATTAGTGGGAAAGCCACACGCGGGCCTAGCTGCCGTCACTTCCACCAAGCGAGGCCTGAGTGGGAGGAGGTGAAGGATATATCACTGCTCACCTAGTGCTTAACCAGAGGAGAAGAAACCAAAGGTCCTAAAAGTAAGTGTTCTTTTCTGCTGTGGCCCTTTTCTGAGCTTTGGAAGAAGTGATTTTGTATTTATATTCATATGCATCTTTCCATGTATGTTACAGAGGTCCACAGAGTGTTTTGGCTCTTGCTGGCTGCCATTAGTATCAATAAAGGATTTTACTTATATAGCAGCAGTGTTAATAATAATAGTAATAATAATAGCAAGAAGTGATAGCTTTCATTAGGGGGGATCACTGTGCAAAGCATTCTGATTCTTTACATGGATTATTTCATTTAATCCTAATACAACACTATGAGGTACTATTATTACTGTTGATTGATTGATGAAGAGACTGAAGTCTGAAGAGGTCCCCTAGCTTGCCCTATGTCATTACTGAAAATGGTGGTACAGCTAGGAGGTGAATCTCTGCAGTTTGATTCCAAGCCCTGTATGCTGGTGTCTACCTGAGAAATAAATAATGAACATTTCTTGTGTGTTTCCTACACTCCTCAGATGGTACTAAATATTCTATGTACAACATCTCATTTAATTACTATAAAGCTGAAGAGGCAGGTAAAAATGTGATGCCCATATTACAAACAAAAGACAGGATTATATAGCTTCTTAGGATATAACTTACCTATGCCCTATGAGCAAGTCAGGCTACTCCCCTGCTTGTGTGAGGCCTGAGCAACCCTAGAATCAGCACCCAGAATCTTTGTTCTATATTGCCCATTAATACATTTTGGACTTGGAAGTTAAAAAATATTTTGAAAAAGGCAAACTTTCTATATTGGTTTATTTTTCTTTAAAAAAAAAAAAAGCCCACGACTTTGACTTACAATCTATATTCTTCTTTAAAAAAAAAATACCTCATTGGACTACAACAGAAAAGACTTCATTAGATGATAAGCTTATAAAAAACTCACTCCTGAGAAGAAACGGACCTCTCCACACTTTCATGCTTCCCTTGTGAGCACAAACCAAAAGCATACTAAATTTTGCTACTTGGTACTTGACAATGACCACTGCTTAATGCTTTTTAGGCGTGTTAGAACCCCCGCAGTGCCTCTAAATTGTGGAGGAGTACTCCTTGGGGAGAAATGTCTTTCTGACCCCAGTTTGCAATCAATTAACACCATGAAGCACGGGAATTTATAGCCTTTACTTTTTATTTTCTCAGTGAGGGAGAACCTGGAAGATGCCAATGCTGTAATGGAGGAAGCGATGCAGTGTGATCTGTTGATCCACAGATCTCTCGACCTTTGTTGGAAGGTCATCAATGAGTGAGGCTGTTTGAACAATCCCAAGTAAATGCAGTGATGTAGTGTGGCTTTTTTTTAAAAACAAACTTCCAATGTCTAACTTTTTAATTCTTGCCATAACACCAGCTGGCTCGTAATTAACCGCTGGCATCATCAATATCTCGTCAAAGTTAATGAGTTTTTAACATAATTTTTAACTGCTCTGAAGAGGTTACAGAATTAAAAGAACAAGAATAATGTATATATTTATTCACAGACAAACAGAGGGATGAAAGATAAGGAGCCAGCTCTGAGGCCACTAGGCAA
>RJWT010030155.1:0-14722 GCA_004365215.1 Cuniculus paca | reverse complement strand
AATGTAATGTGAATGAAAGATTTGGTGATGGAATGATGTGATGTGTGAGGGAAAGAAAATAATCAACCTAAGCAATTCATAACATGAGGCTTCCATGAAATAAATTTACAAAGAAAAAAAAAACCAATTTGAGGAGTTGGGAAGAACTGTTTGCTTTGGCCATGCTCTGTTTGAGATGCTTACTGATCTCTCCTCTATGAGCAACTGTAAATGAAGAGATTCAGGAAGGAAATACAAAATGAAAATTATCAGTGAGTTAACTAGATTTTAAACCATGAATTCTAGTGGCATGACAAAGTGTTTAAGGTGTGCAAGGCTTAAATAATTGTTTTTCCTTGGATTTCCATGGAGAATTGAACATAAAAGTGAGGAACAGGGAACAATATCCAAAGATTTGACCATCATGCATGTATCCAGGGCCCAAGTGACTGCCTCAAGAAATACACAGAATTTGTTCTGCATGTATACAATATAAACTTGTACAATTGTATAACTACTACCTGCTTCAGAAAGGAAGGAAAGCTAGCCTGTGTGAATTGTACCAAAGATTACTTCATAGAAATCATGGATTCTGATATTTAAAAACAGTATGTTAGTCCATATCCAGAAAACAGACAAATATTGAAAAGACAATTCTCTAGTTACCTTTTGAAATTTTGCAGATTTTAAAGGATGGCTAGTTATACAGCAAACAATCCTGGAATTCAGTACATTGTCTCCTACCAGAACAAGGGGCAGGCATGGTTTACTGACCACTTAAAAGAATCAGGTTCTTTAAATTCCGTGTTCCACTCTCATATAATACAACACAGTTTGGGTCCAGGTGGCACTTGATTCATTTTTCATTGCCCTGCACCATTTGGTACACAGGAAAGTGGTACAAGTCAGTGACCCTATATTGGCTCTTGCCATTGCTGAGTCATGAGATCGTTTTTCTCTAATGCAGGATACATGTGCACAATGCCAGTATCCATGGATGGGACAGCAGGCTACCTAGGTAGGTTGCATTCAGTCAGTATCTCATACCTTTTGCAATTCTTCCCACTCACCCGCCTCATGCATACAGGTCAGTGTCCTTAAAAAGGTCCCCCGGAAAGCTCTGTTGCTGTCCCTGTGAGACAGGATAAAATGAAAACAGGGCAATCTGCAAGTGACCAGAGGACCTTCAGGGACCTGACCATCCTGACAGCATGATTTCAAATGTCTGTCCTCCACAATTAGGAGAAACGCACTTCTTTTGTTTATAAATTTGTAGGTCTATGGTGCATTATGATAGTATCCTAAAATGACCAAGATAACCTCCAGAACCATGAGGGAATAAATTTCATAATCTTAAGCCATCTGGTTTGTTCAAGAAACCCTAGGGTACTAATACACAAACTGGAACAAAAATGAAACCAGGCATTTAGGAAAAAGTAATTATAATTCACAAAACAATACAGGCACTAACTGGTAAGTGCTCCACTCATCAGAATTTGGACTTTGAAATCTAAACAGAACCATACAGTGTTGTTTTCTGTTCTTTAAAACAGGGTCATTGAGGAAAAACTCAATTCTCCCTTTTGTTTTTTGCTTTTGAGTTTATGACTAGTTTTTCTTTATTAATACCATCATCGTCATCATCATTGTATCCATTATCATCATTTTCAACAAAACTATAAACAAATCTCAAACTAAGCACTTAATGTAGCACAGCATAATTTTAGTTGAAAAATTCCTGTCATAAAGGACATAAAGAACAACCAAATATTGAAAAGTACATAAATAATTAAGAGTGCACTTCCCTCCTTTAAACCTATTTTAGAAAACGTCATTACAAAGAAATGTTCTTTTTAACCAGGTTATCTCTACCATGGGCAGATGGCCAATACTGACTAAACTCCAATAATGTGATTTCACTGAGCCTTTTATAATGAATCAAATCACATTTGGTATGATTCCTATGGTCTCTATCCCAGCAACAGCCATTTTCAAAACCAAATATTAAGTGTAATTTGCATTACCAGAGTCGGTCAAGTGGGTCCAAGCCCAGGAAGGTCCAGACAAATGAATTTGAAATAAAAGTTTCACTGTTTCTTTTGAGTTCACCATTACTCATTTTCATCTTGCTCCCAAATCCCATATATTGTCATTTGATTCCTCAATGACCTCCTACAACTTAAAGGACTGATTCGAAAGAGACCTTCAGGATAATGCTGAGAGGGAAGGTAAACGGTAAGAAGACAAGAGGAAAACAGAGATATATGATCAGAGATTAACTGCACCCCCCCAAAATTTTAAATTATTTTTTCCAGTTTGCTGCATAGGGGTATAAAAACTAGAGTACTGCTAGCCCTTCCCCTTCTGCTGAGTTCAAAGATTTTTTTTTTTTTCCTAATGAATTAGAGAAACTGGGCATCAACTCAAATTTTATTCTAATTCTGCTGACTGGAAATTTGATATCAAATAAAAGATTCATTATAAGATAAGCCTATAACAACAAACATTGTGGGGCTACTACATTTCATCATAATGAAATTTTACTTCTATCAGTTTTTCGATCTCGTTAATGAAATTTAAGAGAAGGGTAGAAATTTCAAACACAGAACAGTTTCATTTAAAAATTATAAGTGAACATTACACATTTTTACCAGATAGCACTCATTTTATTCATAAACTGCATTTCTTCTTTATAAAATGACCATCATGTCTTATATTTGATATCAACTATGCATGTAGTAGTCTAATGCAATATAATTGGTGAATGTTAGCACATTAGGTTAACAAACAACAAGCATAATTTAGTTTTTAGAAATAAGAAATGAAACATTTTTCAGAACAGAAAAGTATAAAGTAATTTTACCTTAGTGTTTTACACTAAAATGACATTGCACAAAATTTGTATTTTACAACAGACTTTTAATCTTTCCTGAGACTTTTTTCCTTCTTGGATAACCAAGCAAGTCTATGTTACTGATAACGGCAGACCCAAAGAGCTTCCTAATATCTTGGCACTTTTGGAGAAATAAATGGTGTTCTAGATGCCTGAGAAGCACAGCAAAGGCAGACATATTTAGAAGGAAGGTACAATCACAGTTCAGGATCACATGAGGTGGGTTCAATAGGCCTACACTTTCTGTATTTTGTTTTCACTTTAGTTTTTGTTTTGTGAGACTAGAAAATGTGAGACACAGAAAATTGTAGCTGTACATGTCCTATGTCTTATACATTTTTGATGTTCATTCTTTCTGAGCTAGATACACAAGACTCTGGTGTGACTTTATGAAAATGATCTTCAAAATTTATGATTCCTTATTGCAATGTTTATCTGACAAGAAAGCAGACGACATTAGATACTTAGGATTTTAGACTTAAAATGGAGAATCTGATAAAAAAAAATACCTCAGAAGAGTTAGAAACGTCTCTCTTAGCCCTGACTTAAGAAGATACTGCAATAATGATAGTAACTAGACATAATAATGTAACCTTAAACATGTAACTCAATGAACTTGCAAAGTCATTATTTCATTTATTCAAGAGTATTTAAATCCATACTTTCTTTGTGAGAAAATAGATTTAAGTTCTATTTATATAAATAAAATTCTTTGCTTGTAGTTAGTGATTGAGTTTTTTTGTTGTCATTTATTTTGTTTTTTGCTATAAATAAATAAATCCAGATAACTAACATGAACATCTAATCTCATTGTAAATTCTGGACATTCATATTTCAAAAATGACCAGACAACTTTTATAATGCATTTAATGTTTGTTGACAGAAAGATACAGCATACATTTAACTGAAAAAAATAAAACACGTTCAGAGACACACTGCTGCTAATCCCCCTCAAAACACGCAAGTTTAACCCTCGTGGCAATTTTGTAACTTATATTTCCTTACATCTCATCTGTACATGACTTTGTTCACAGATACCCCATCATAGGTGCCTCTTTCTGAACCAGTTTGGAAGTCTTCTTTTGTGTGTCTTTAGTTGTACTGTGTGACTACCTTGTGGTCCTGACTGGATTCAAACGTCTTACTTTCATGATCATTTTAACTTTGGGGACAAGCCCGAGGTCCCGCGGCGCCAGAACTGAAAATGAGGCGGATGATGATGGACCATAAGGCGTTTTGAGCCTGCCTTCCCTTTGAACGGCATGTGACAGCCCCGGGCGTGGTGCTTTTGTTCACACCATGTAAAGACACCCATGGGAGAGGACTACTAGAAGGCTTCAGCAAGTAGCAAGAGGGACGTGGTAAGTGTATTCGAAGTGGGGAGGGATATTCTGAGGTTTCATTGCAATGTGTCTGTCACAGTGATCCATTTCTATTGTCAATATTTACCATAGATCAAAATGTCCTGCTATGCTACATACACATATGCATTGCTTGTAATAAGTAAATGAAATAAATAAATAAATAAACAGGGTCGCTGTCTAGTAAGGAAAACAGACAAACATTTGCCAGTACCCCGCAATAAGCTTATCATGTAAGCAGAAGTCCTAGAGGAGCACACAAAACTGACCTCCTCAGAGGAAGCTTTCCAGGGAGGGCGTGACGCTCGGAATGCGTGTCTCCTGTGCGTGAACGTCCTGTACCCACATGTGTTGTGTGTGTGGACGTCCTGCCCCACCATGAGACAGCAGGAGGAGGAGAAGCCTTCGGGAGGTGATTCAGAAAAGAGACTGTAGCCTCCTAGAGCGACACTAGTGCCCTGAAGAGAGCGCTTGCCAGCTCTCTCGCTTTTCACACCAGGTGAAGATGCAGCTCGAAGTCTGCAGTCTATGAGGAAACAGGCCCTCATCAGGACCTCGGAAACTGGCACGCTAATGGTGGGCTTCTAGCGGCCAGCGTTGTGAGAAAACATTTCCAACACTGCTTTAAAAATAATTTTTAAGGTGTTCCGCCAATTCAGTGGGATGTCAAAGAAAATCGGTTTTGGGGGTTTTCTCCTTCCCTCATACCAGAAAAGATTCTCTATCAGACCTTGCAATTGCTGGGAGATTTGAAAGCAAGGGCATCAATGTGAAACTATATTTATGTAAAATTTTTAGAACTAACTTACCTCAAAATCCAATTTTCTTTTCTTTCTTACCCTGGTATGACTTATGTATACATTACATTTCCAATTGGAATTTTCCAAAAGCAGAGTGTATTTTATTGCTTTAGAATCTTTGCCGTAGCACCCACACCGGAAGGAATTTATAAAATACCTTAGGTGTAGAAAGCAGGATGGAATTGTCTATGTAGATTAATATTGCAAATAAATATACTGGCATGCTAAATTTAAAAAATACTAATATTTAAAAACTAAAGATAAATACACTGATATGTTTACATGCAACATTAAACTCTGTAGCAAGAATACCGAAAAAATGTAATGGTTCATATAATGTTGATTTTTATTTCTCTTTTGCATAATAGTTTCTCAAAGGCAAGTTCTTCTAAAGGATCATCCAGAAATCAAATCTCACTGGACAATGGAATTTTTCTCCAACAAAGAAACTACATAGTGAAAGGAGGTAATGGAGGCAAGCCACTCAACTCATGACCCTTAGAAGCAGAAAACAGAGACAAGATTACAAACCTATGATTCACCTCCTCAATGTGGCCACACCCCATAAGAGCTCACTCAGCTATGAACGCATCAGTGGGCTAACCCACTGATGTTGAGTGCCCTCATAGTCTAAGCATCTCTCCTGGAGTCTCTTATATAGTCAAGTTGACAAAATCAACCTGCACAACTATCTAAAGCTGGATCCCAGAGCTCCCTAGTACACATCCCCTCTATCTACAGGCACTGAATTTCGACCTCTGAACCCTAGCAAACAACAATCTGTTCATCATTTCTTTAACACTGTATTTCAAGAATATTACATGTCCACTTATGCAGAGTGTATGTATATTTTTAATTTTTTTTTGATTGGACCTTAGTTTTGTTTGACTTTCACCCAAGTTGTTACAAATACCATTAGTTTGTTCCCGTTCATACTGAATAATACCCCATGGTATGGGTATAATACATTTTGTCTGATCATTTGCCATTGAAGAAAATTTAAATAGTTTTCAGTTATTGAGTGCTGTAAATAAAGCTGCTTAGAATATCCACCTACAGATATCTGTGTGAACAGACTCCACCATTTCTTCAGGATAAATGTCAAAGAGTTCAACTTGTGGGTCATAGTGAAAGGTTATTTTTCAATTTTTAGCAATCTTCCAAACTGTTTCCAGAGTGACTATAGTATTTTATATTCCTACTGATCATATGAGTGATAAAGCTTCTTTGGGTCCTTACCATAATTGGAATTATCCAAGTTTCCCAATCCAATTGAATGGACTGGAGTTGTATATTGGCATTTCTAATATTTGAAATTTTACAATTGTGGTAGTACATGGTCTTAATTTGCATTAGATGTGGTTTTAGTTAGCATTTCAATAATGACTAATGATGTTAAATATTGTATGTGTTACTTGGCATCAGTGTGTTTATCATTTGTGTATTTTCAGTAAAATATTTTTACAACTTTTTTCTCATTTTCTTGTGGGACTTTTTAATTTGGAGCTTGGGTGTTATTTAAATACTTTAGATACAAGTAGATCAGTATGGTACTTACGTAATAATAGACACACAGATTAATAGAACTGAACAGAGAACTTGGAAAGAGAGTTATATAAAGACACCCCATTATCAAAGCTACAAAAACAATTTAATTGAAGATATAAATTTTTAAGCAAATTGTTTAAAAATAAACAGTAAGAACAAATTTTTAAGAAAATAAACAGTAAGAACCTTGAGATAAGCTTATATTTTATACAAAACTAACTAAATGGCATACAAACTTATAGATAAAAAGTAAGTTTTAGAAAATAAAACTAAAAAAATCTTTAAGAGTTAAGAGAAAACCAACAAAATTCTTAGACTTAATATAAAAATTATGATCTTTGAAAGTAAAAATTGAAGAATTCGTTTTATTCTATGAAAAACTTAGATGAACAGACAAATGTGAAACTAGGAGAAAATATTTGTGAATGATTTTTAACTTTTTTAAGGGCAGAAATTTTTTGCATTTCTCTTCCTTATTCAGGGTCTATAGAAAGTTCCTAAATATACATGGTACACAATAACTCAGAATAACTGAGAGAAAACTTGAAATTTGAGTAACAGTTTTATTTGGTTTCTACTTCGGTATGTAGGAGGACAGATTACGATGGAACACAAGGACAAAAGTCAGATTTGATATTACATAGTTCATAAAAGAAAATGAAAAGTGTTAAGTGCTCTGTTTTTCTCTGGACCTTGTTTAACAGAATGATTCTGTGAAAATGATGCTCACTGTTTACCAGGAGAGGGTCATAGTCTAATCTCCTCGTTGACATCTGTAATTGATTGGCACGAAACTATTCCCGACAGAGTCCAGTCTGCTTGCTTTGCAGAATATGAGTGTCCTACCGAAGGACTGCTTCAAGTCAACAGAAATAAAAGTACCTATCTCCCTGAAAAGTCCTTTTTGGTAGAGGCTTGCTATCAAATGTCAAGACAGCTGACAAAGAGGCCGGCAAAGTACAAGTACTAGATATCACACAGTGATTATAAAAATTTACAGCTGTCGGCTAAAATGGGAATGTCTCCCATGGGTGAGGAAGTAAAATGTGAGGATTAGCTGATAAAGCATTCTGCTGTGGCTTTTTCTTTCATGAACTAAGATCACAGAGATGTGAGAATGACATCCACAAGGTTTAACAAAACGTTCACCAAGATACAGAGCATAATGTTGAAGGTTTCGAAAACATCTTTCCTAGGCAAGGCAAAAAATTGTTAAAGTACTCTGAAAGACAAGATAGTCATTAATTGGCAAGATAAACTCAGAAAAGCCTAGAATGCATTTTTATTAGCATCATTTCAGGCAGAGCTGTATTTCAAAGTAATCGTTAATTGTATTTTAGGACTTGCTGTGATAATAAAGGTACTCTTAATTTAAAGATGAGTAAGGTCACCAATTCTTCAGTCAACTCTAAATAGGTCTTTAAGTAATCTAAAAATGTTAATGAATTTTGACCAAATATTTGCATCTCTTTAAAAGGAAATGTTCTTATGAGTCAATATATTCAGACTGTTGTTGGAAAACATCCTTTTATGCAGATATTGGAATGAACTCAATCTTCTGTTGTTAGAGGTTTACCTGAATACAGGTGGAGTGGTGTTCACTAAAGTAATTAATTCAGTATGCTATTTGGATCAGCCAAAAATATAGAAAATTATTGGAGGTAAAACACACAAAGGAAAAATAGACCACTGACATATGAAGCCCATTTCCTATAGTTCGTATACTACTATCTCTCTTTTTCCAATTGCCATATTTATAAAATCAATCTACCTTCTCAAGTTACAACTTCTCTACTCCAATCAGTGTCTAATTTAACACCATATCATCTCTCTTGAATATGTGTTACTTATGTTTCCCTGTCTTTAATTTCTTTCTATACATCTAATTAACAGGTAAACCTTTCTACAGTCTCAGTCTGATCACAATATCTACACATTCATAAGTTGTCTCAGCTATTCCATCTTGACTGTCACATAAAGATATACTAAATGAGTTTAGCATTAACGTTTTGGCAGTCTGACTTCAATTTACTAAGAGAGGAGAATTTTACAATCTTTTTCTATTATTCAATTTAATTAAATATGCCTTGTATGGGACTTCCACTTATTACAAGCACTTTATATTATCCTTTTTGGGGCGGTACCGGGAATTGAACTCAGGACCTTGCACTTGCCAGGCAGGTGCTTTTGCCGCTCAGTTATACCCCCGGTCCCTGCAACCCTTTTTCAATGGCATTTTCCTGCTACCATGTACCTTTGTTATTACAGCATAGTTTATTAGAATTGGCATTAGACATTGGCAAAACCACTACTATTTCCCCTTATCTGCAGCAAAGTGTGACCCTACAGTGTGCCTTAGTATTTACTAGATGACTAGTCTATTTGTAAAGTCACCGTGTCACTAGTAGTTTCAGAAGTTAGGCCTTTCTAAGTCTATTCTTCAAATCAGTGCTTGAATTATTGAAGTAATTTCCACTTAGAGCAGGATCAGTTTAGGAACTCTAGATATTTTATGTCCTGTAAACAACAGCATTTATAAATCAGGCACAAGAAAAGTGTCACTACAACTACTTCTTAAATTACTCGATTAGGAGAACGTATATCAAGTAAGTGGAAGTCTGTAATTTTTTAAAAATTTTCCACCATTAGTTAAAGAATTGTAGGATGACTTCACATTCTTCAGAGCTTAATAATCCCACATTAGCTTTATGTGAGAATCAGAACGCTAAGATGAAATTCTTGTAAGGGAGCGATAAATAGTAGCAGGTGCAAGTAATTAATCAAAAGTAGCAATGAAAGAAATAACACACATAAATACAAACACTAGATGATTTCTTACATTTTACCTTTATAGGTATATATTTAAACACTAGCAATGAAGTATTTTTTAAATTACAATTTTCAAATGCTTTTGGATACATACGAATTCTCAGTATTTCATCATCCTACATTTCTAAAAATTAAGAAAACAAAGTACACCAAATTAATATAATTCATCATAAATTTTAAGGCAAGATTCATACATTTGAAGTGATACATTTTCTGCATATGTTTACAAGAAATCTAAAGTACCAAAAGTACAAAGCTAAAGTTCAGATTGGGTTATGACATGTTCCAGTTACAAATTATGTTTGTGTTGCATTTAAATAATACTATTCTGGTTTTAAAAATAAATACGAGCTATTTCATATTCATTTTCTTTAATTTTTAACATAAAATATTAAATAACTGATAGCCATAAAATCATAGTAAATTACTCTTGAGGGGAAGATTAACAGTAAGTATTCTTTGAACTTGCATTGAGATTTGGAAGATGGGAGTAAAATTGCCCTTTTCGCATTTTTTCCTACTTGTATCAGAAACTGTGGTTTCAATTCAACCTGTATTTTTTTTACCCACAATTTATACATGCTATATTGAGGGAGGTAATGTACAATCTGCTTCATCATATATTTCCATTGACTGTAGTTCAGGAAGGCAAAAAAAAAGGTGATTTCCATAAAACAGTGGCTCTAGTAGTTAGGTTTATAGTTGTAATGATGATGGTAGGTGATGATGACTATGTTTGGTGCAAGAATATCAATATTCACAGAGAGCATATGTAGGCCCTTTTGCTCTGAGAAAAGTATCAGAAGAACTGTTCACAAATGTTTTTTCACATTCACTAGCAAATAACAACTTGAAGCAATACTGTGATCTTCAAATTCTTTCAATAAATTCTGCTACAGAGATATAAAGAATATCATACAATTGAAGAAACTTCCTTGGCAATTTTCAAACTCTTGGTTTTACCAGACAGTTCTTGTGATTGCAACAGAATGTAGAATGGGATATAATCCCTGCCAACATTACTTTGTTATTCTTGGCATGACATTGTCTGGATCTCCAAAAATATGTCCATTCTCAAGGACAAGTTCCATAAATAATGTTGCATGGGTAAGTAATGATAACTGAATCTACTATTTTGATTTTTTTTAAAAAATTGAAGAAGTACTATAAAATAAGGAGATATAAAATGTTTTTGTCTTTAAGCCTGAAAGAGTAAGAAATTTATTTTAGATAAATGTGCAAATACAATTCAATAGAATTTTAAAACTGATGTGACATCAGATGTTTGTTTGTTTGTTTGTTTGTTTGTTTGTTTTTGAGACAGGGTCTTGCTACATAGCCTAGGTTGTCTACAGGTTCTGAGATGCTCCCTCATCTGTCTCGTGAGTGGCGGGATTACAGGCATGGACCCCTAACCCCAGAAAACATCACCTTATTTTATCAACCAAGAGAAGACAGTGCCTCAACAGCACATAGAAGTCATATTTAACACACCATTAGTAGAAGCCAGCGAGAGATAGAATGTGTCTCAGAACATAGCTGTGCTGCACATGGAATCATCCTGAAGAGAAAGCCACAATGAGAGAGTTGTTTTAGAATAAGCTATACTTTTTAGATTTATTGAGTAAAAACCCTTACTATTCATCATCATCTTAACTATGGTATAACATAGATACCCAGTAATATCTACTGAGACTATTCATTGAATAAAATGTACATGAAACAGTATGTCTAAACAGTTTGAAACCAATTTTGTGGAAAAATTTTCAACATTGTAATAGGAGATAGGATCTAAATACACTCTTAGTTGTAAAATAAGGTAATGTAGTATAGAAAAAAATTTATAAAGTATGAGATAAAAATCAGGATTCTTGTTTTAAACATTGAAATAACATAAATTCCATGGACCAAACTGTAAAATTTCATAGGTCCTATCTCTAAAAATGTCATGGTAAATTAGAAAGATCTGCAATCATCCACCATCTGGTGATTATTTATAAGATCAAATGTACAGGGAGCTAAGTGTGTATACTAGTATTTAATAGTTGGAAGGAATAGAATGCAAAAAACATCCTTCTTTGTAAATATTATAATGAGATAGTGTTCTGAGTATCTAACTCAGGGACTGTGGGATCCTGCTTTGAGTAATCCTAGAGAAAATTGGGTGATACTATTGCTGTGATCATTAACCCTGAAATGTCAACTTCATTGATGAAAAAACACTTAGTGGATTAGTACAGCATGCCTCTCAGTGTGACAGGGTGGGCCATGGAGGCCTCTGTGACATATCTGATCCCTGGTCCCTCCCTTTTTGGCCCTCTTCCCCTGCTCAGCTCCCTGGCGGCCGAGAACTAAGCAGCTTTGACTCGCCACACCTTCTGTCTTGAAGTCAGCTGATTATAGACTGAACCCCTGAAACCACAAACCAAATGAAACATCTTCTCCTTTAAGTGGTGTCAGCTACTGGAAAGCTGACCAATATACATGCTCTAAAAATTATATACATTTACTGGGAGTGGTGGTGTACACCTGTAATCCTGGCTCTCTGTGGGCCTAGAACAGGAGGATCAGAGATGTCTGAGCTCAGCCTGGGCAATTTAGCTAGCCCCCAATTCAATAGGAAAAAGAAGAAAATAAGCAGAGGTCCAAGTTCAATTCCACTGCCACAAGTAACTAAATAAATTAACAAATAAAAAATACACACTGATTTTGGAAAATGATACAGATGGATTTTCAATTTTGAAAACATCTTCTATTGTTAATACAGTAACCAGTAAAGCAAGCACTGTTACAGAGATTTACATTTTATTCATTTTCTTTCTCTGTCCTAGAAAACAATTCCCAACTTCCCTTTTTAAATAATTAAGAAGATAACATAAATGTGGCTGCTTTTTTGAATAACTTGAGCCTTTTTAATTTTATGTTTCTTCGGCTGTTAAAAGAGAAACTGCAGTTACCCACAGAATAACTGGCAAAATTAACACTTTTTTCATTGCCATTGTGACTTAATAACAAAATGGAAAAAAATGAATTCATGAGCTTTTTGATAAATTTATTGAGGCGTTATTATAACTGGCATAAAATGCATTGAGCTTTTAGCCATAATATTTCAGTCAAATATTGCCACCTTCAATATCTTTTTAAAATTTTTCTGAGAAATTAAAAGACTCTAACAATGTGGTTATAGGACAATGAAAAACTATTCCATTTGAAATAGTATTTTAAATATTTTAGCTTTTTTAATAAGCATAGATATTAAGTTTCACAAAAAATAAGAGCACATATTTCACAAAAGGAAAACAGTTAATAAAATAATGGACATAATGCAATTAAGATTTCTTCATAGAAAAAAGTCATTATAAAAGTGGCAATGTAAAAATATAAAGTGTCACTTTACACTTCTGTGTTTGCTTTATACAGTCCACCATAGGATCATTCACTGAGCCTTAGTATGTGCATAGCAAACAATCTCGGCTTCTCAGAAACTGCTTCAATTAAAATGAGTAAGAATTAGAACAGAACTGTATTTCCTTAACTGGAGCAAGATGTTGCAGTATGGGTTTTGAGTTGAGGTGCAGATTTGTATTCAGAGAGTGAAAATGCTAGCACTAGTTATCTAATAGGGAAGATACTAAGTTGATTCCATTACCTTAGAAGGTTTAATGGTACAGTCAAAGGTTTGGGAAATTTAACCTGAAGTAGTTTAGAAACAATTATAGCTTCCTAAATCTATGTTCAAGGATGTCGACAGTGATATATGTATTGAATTACGAAAAAAATTTTTTTCATATTTAAGTGGAGAAAAAATGACTTCACTTTGTTCATATTTGGAGCTACATAGAGAAAGAATGGTCACAGGTATTTTAGATAAATATTGAGCCTTTTTGAACATCAATGTTTCCACTAAGCTACACATGGGCAAAACAAGCAAATCTATGTGCGCAATCACAATTGTCTTGTTGGGAAATGAAAGTCAAACAGAATCAGCCCGAAGCGAATTTGTGAGCAAAGAGATGAAGTTGGACATTAGCTCATCTATCTCTTGCTGTTTGATTCCAGAATTTAATGTCATCTTTTCTAAATTTTAACAAACTTACCTGCTCCTCATGATGAAGAAGCCTGAACTATTTATTTTGAAATTGGTCGTAGTTTAATATTAGAAATAAAAGGCAATCAATGGAAAAATTAGTAGAGAAACTGTTGATTTCTTAGGTAGTTTAAATTGTACTCTAATTAATAAAACTAATACTTTGTCAAAGACTGTCTTGGAAATGAATGGTCATGAGAATGGACTCTAGGTTGTTGTAAAATTTGCACATAGGTGAGATATATTTTTAACGACTCCATAGACCTGAGTTTTTCTTCTCCTGTCCTCTCACAGAATTTCTGTGTTGCAAAGTATGATAACTCTGAAACTTTATGGCTGTTACTGCATAAATTAAGACACTGTCATAACCCTTTTCTTTACTAAACAGGTACTGAAAGTGTGGAATGCCTATGATCGAAGGTCTTAGGAATATCATCCAAGTATCTTTAATGTTTAAGCTATTTTTATACAAACACAAAGGGGTTACTTACCTTTTCCACTATGTTAACCTTTGCTCTTAGTGTACAAAAGTGTAAAACAATGGTGGATAAAACTGCTAGTGTCTTGGTATAAATCATGGCAGTGGTTTTAGACTATACTTGTTGATGTGATATTATTCAATACCAGGCAATTATATTTCAAAAATTAAAAAAGCAATAGAAGCTTTTGAAAACATTTATTTAATGCAACATTATTTTGTAATCATTCTTAATGTACTGATTTTAAGCTTTTAACATAGCATTTTTAAAAACAGGAAAGTACTATTAATAATATTTTTAGTTTAATAGATACTAAAAGTGTATTTGGTATTTACCAGTCCTCAACCCATGTTGGTTAAAGAATTTTTTTTAAACTCTAGATAAATCACTTTAATCTTGATTCATTTCAGTTTCTCATTATAAAAACTGCCTCCAGTATCCTTATTAAATTATAATGTGTCAGAATAATTAATTACAAATAATTATCAAATAGTCTTTTACTTCCATAGATTCCAAAGCAGTCCTAAAGGATATCTAACAAAATTGACAAAAATCATTATCAGTGACATATGAAACATGGATAATGAAAATATTACAAGACTGTAGAAAAGTAAAGGATTATTTAAAACATTTACTATGATTTACTTAATTTAAGGATAATAGAGACATATAATTGTGTTCAAAAATCAGTGTGATAATGCACATCAGTTATGAAACTCTAACTGTGCAGGAAATGTATAACATAG
>RJWT010030154.1:0-14733 GCA_004365215.1 Cuniculus paca | reverse complement strand
GGCCGAAGTTGACATTATTGAGCAGATGAGCAGCAGCAGTGGGAGCAGCTCCTCAGACTCTGAGAGCTCCTCAGGAAGGGATGACGACAGCTCCAGCAGCGGAGGGGAGGACAATGGCCCAGCCTCTCCTCCACAGCCTTCACACCAGCAGCCCTACAACAGCAGGCCCGCCATTGCCAATGGAACCAGCAGGCCACAAGGAAGCACCCAGCTCATGAACACCCTCAGTAAGTGTGCTCTGGCTGGGATGCCTGAGTCAGGGCTATGAAGCAGCTTCAGTCTATAAACCTGAATGCATTTAAGGTAAGGTGAGGAAAGGCTCTTGGAAAAGATGATTGGAGCAGAAAGGCATGTGTTACCAAACAGCAAAAAAAGGATGCAAGGCTGTTTTTAATGTAGTTGATGCTAAAGTAAAACAGGAGAATGAGAGCAAAAGTGTTTTCGTTTTGGAGCTGGAGAGAAGACTGATTATGTTTCTGTCTCACTGGGACCCTGATGAGTGTTCTCCCTGTCAAGACCAATTGTTTGTGGAGGTTGGAAGGTCTTTATTGTAGGCTGCGGATTTGGCTCGGTGTCCTGAGCTCCTGCCTGGCAAGTGTGAGGTTGTGAGTTCAATCCCTGGTGCTGCAAAAAAAAAAAAACAACTTTATTGCACCATTTTTTTCAGTGAGCCAAATTGATTTTACTCTAATTAAGTTGAATTAGCAAGGTTCTACTGTAATGTGATAGCCAAATAGTCAACCCCAAAATTGTAAGGAAGTCATTTTAAAATTCTGTACTTTTGATCTGATTCTGTTTTCTTTTTATAGGAAATGACTTGCAGTTGAGTGAGTCTGGCAGTGACAGTGATGATTAGCCCTCGATCTTTCGAAATCTACTTCCTGGTGTAGAAATATGCTACAAGACAAGGCTACTTTCACGTGGAGTCCATTGCCACAAGGAAAATGTTGCGAATCCGTGCCTATAAGGAGTTTAAGGTTTTGGAACTCTCTGATAGTCACATCTTTAACTTAGTCGTGATGGGTGATTTTCTTATGTAATTTTTGAATAATCTCCTATTGCAAAGTTTAAGTATATCTATAGAAGAACTAACAGAATTATATTTCTATTTGGTTAACATTTTTAATGAAAAACAGACAAATATGCCCTGGTCTAGGTTACTCAAAGGCCATGGCTTCACCAGGTTAGCAGTTCGGTTTTAAATCTCAGTAACCACCAGTTTGGCCAAATGGTGTGCACCAATGAGATGAAGCAATCTTTGAGGGATGAAGAGGAAGAGAGACACCTCAAACTGCATCATAGAAATATGTTACAACCACTTTAAATTGTTGACGTAAAGTGGTGAGGAAGTTTGTCTGACCCAGCTTGACAAACCTGGTAGAAATGGACTTCAGTGGAGTTGCTCAGTGTCAGCTGGGTTGGACTTTGAAGATATTCTAGCTCAGCCCCCTTATTTACAGGAAAGGGAAGCACATGGTTTATGACCAGTCTTCTGCTCCCACTCCATGTTCCCTCGAATTTCTCTTACTAGAATCAGATTTTTATACATGGAACCTATAGTATACATTAGCATTTTTACTGGATGCAAAAAGACAAAAGCACTAGGTGCTTCCAGCTAGAATTCAGATCCCAGCTGTCCCTAAATGCTTTAGGCTGAGTGAATGAGCAGATTAAGCCAGCAGCCACTGCACTGATGCACAGGACTCAGTTAAACTGAGGCTTTTAGTTCATGTGGACGCATCCTAGGTGTTCTTCACTTAGTGGGTTTTAGCAGGATGAGAGTAGGGGAGGAGTGCAAGAGAGGAGTGGACAAGAAACCTCTCTGAACAAGTGAGCCAGCAATAAATTTCCAAAAAGCAAAATCGAGACAGGAGTTCTGCGATAGGGAATGAGCACATCTTTGATGAGATGTTTTGGCTTAGGATTTTGTACCACTGTGCCTGATTCTTAGACTAGTTTGTATTTTTTTTTTCACGTTTTATCAATGTTCTATTGTTAAAAACAGGTGAATCCACTTTTTATACATCATTGCACTTCAACAGTTACACAAAACACAAGGACATGCATCTACAGTTACATACTGACACGGTCAGGTTATAAAATCTACCACCAACCGTTAAATCAATGTGAAAAAGTACAATGCCAAACCAAAAGTATAACTACTTGCATAGAATCTCACCATGCTATAACATGTCAAAGTCATTGAAAACAAAAAGTAAGCTATAAAAGTTTGCCTTGATTGAATGTATAAGAGTAAGATTCAACACATCAGTGCAAAAGGATTTAAGAATTTACAAATTAAAAGAAGAAACAGTTCCTTAGAAAGCAATCATGCATATATACTGCAATTCATTATATCCATTCACTGGACGGTTCCAGCTTAAAGTCAGGTTAAGCCCTTAATTTACAGACTTTATATTACTTATCTTTATGTACCAAAACTGCAGTTTCCTCATCCAATAACATACAATAAGGAAAGAATATCACCAGCTTAAAAATGAAACAAGCATTTGTTTTGGATTTCTCCCACCCCCAAAAATATAAATATAGATATATATGTATATACTGTATATATCTGTGTTTGCTGTACTTTACAAAAATGTACCACTGGGTGGCAGCAGTGCACTTCAGAGCTTTGCCAATTTAACAGTTGTGTTAAGTAAAAAATGGCGCATACATGATCCAATCCTCCAAGGACCTTTTCACTTCTATTTAAGTATTTTAACAAAGCAGAAAAAGCAACATTCACAGCACATCAAGCCCAAATAGTTTACACCTTCTACACTGAAGCATTGTTTAGAATGTACCTGGCTAGGTCATTCTTACAGGAGAGGTTAAGGCATGCTTTAGATGGTCATTGTGTTGCTCACTTGAAGGGGGCAGACCAAAGAGGTCCAAGCAGAAAATGGAGCAGGTCATGATGCCACCAGTTTCAGGAACCTAAAGATATTGTAAGCAGGACTTAATTTGTGTTTCTCTGGTGCAAGTTTTTATCTTTGTGATTGCTGGTTTTCACTGGCCCAGCTGGCTCATCATCTTTCACTTCATTGGTAGCGTTTGCTTTAGGAACACTGACAAAATGATACACACAGTGGTATTCGCCTGAATCCTCAGCTTGTGGCTTACTGATTCTGTATTCCATGTTGCTGGCATTCTTATGAGTGGCAGTCAGTTCTACCCCATTCTTTGTCCAGTAGTTGAATGCAAGGGTGTGAAAGCTGGAGGTGAGGTTACACTGCAGGGTAACAGGACCAGGGCTTTCTTTTATAATGACCGCTTCACTGGTGACAATCCTTGGCTCAGAAGGTGCCTCAAACAGCATCCAAGTAAGCATTCAGTTCAGAATAAACAGTAGTGCTCCCAGCCCTGTACTCAACCAGTAACTCAAAGGCAGGGACGTTCTGAGCAGTGCCCAGCCCTGGGAAGAGGGAGCCAGAGACCAGCAGCATCGAGAGGGCCAGGGCGCTGGGGAGCGACGAGCCTGACATCCTCCCTAGCACAAGCACTAGTTTGTATTTTTATATAAAACTAGAAGAAATTCACAAGATTGCCTTCTATAGTGTGCAGTTTCCAAATGAATCTGATGCTGTTGGAAACTGATCACTAGTAACTGTTCCATATCGAGAGAGCATGTGGTGAACTGTTCCATGATTTGTATGGAGCAGTCTCTTTCTGTAGTTTGAATGAACGTGTCCTAAGAAATTGCTATCTACTTCGGTTCTGTGGGTATCAAGATGTTAATAATGATTTTTTCCCTTCTTGTTCCTCCACTCAGATGGCCTCACCCTAGCTAGTGGAGGAAAACAATGGACCTCAAAGGAAATGGATGGTCCATGATGGAGGCTTTAGTAAGAGTCCCATCACGCACATAGTGATCCCAGTGAGCCAAAATGGGAAGGGAGCTACCCCCTCACAGCACTCCTGCAGCACTGCCCCAGTGTAGGTGGTAGGCATGTGCTAGTGCTTGTGGGGGGGTCTTTGCCTATCATGAGGGCTCAGTGGATTCGGTGGCAGGTAGGAACTTACTTACAATGAACTGATTGATACTTGTTTTATAATTCCATGGTAACAATAGCTCAGGGAAGGTAAAGGTCATGACGAGATTTGGATTGTTGCTAGATGTGAGAATTATTTCACTGCTCTTAACTTGCTCAAATTGGAGCAGGTTCCAGGAACTTGAATTAAAATTCCTATTTACCCATGATCCCCGAGCCTTGATTGTGTGGATGGAACTGTGGTTTTGACCTGTTGTTTGTTTCTATAGGAAATACTTGTATGTGGCACAAGGCTTGGCGAATGAAGCTTTCTGAGCTTCAGACTCTGCCTGTCATCTGTCCTACCAGGTTATTCTATAGCACAACTCTGGCTTTGTTTTCTACACTAAGCCTTCGTGGTTCAGTCTCATGGCAGAGTAAGGAGTTTTTTCTTTTAGGAAATCAAGAATGTGGCCTGACAGATGACTTCACGGGTATCTCCATGCCAGCCAAACTGGACTTTTTTTCCTGTGTCTCTGCCTTCATTGTCTTGTGCTCTCTTTACCCCACTGCAGAGCCCAGGTCCAGGGTTCTGTAGTTTCTGTCTCTGTGGATGCTTCCTGTGTTCTGACCCACGTGGAGTGCCCTGTGAATGAATACAAGCGGACCTTTCTGTTGCTTGAGCTCTGGTTGGTATGAGCTCCTTAATAGTAGGAACTGTCATCATGGGACTAGACAGCCATGTGCTTATAGCTTGTGGGGAGGGGGGGGAGGCAGGGAGACTAGCCAGTGACGTACAGGGGTTAGACAGAGAAGAGACATTCCAGGCATTTGGACAAAGCTAAGTATATCGTGCTGAAGTGTCTCACTAAACTGTCAGGTTGCCTTTACTTTATACAGTGTCCGCTCACTGTGGATCATTTAGGGGAAGTGAAAAGACTAAATCTGATGTGTCTGCGGAGCCATGGCAAGCTTTAGTAAAACATGTCGGGGAAACATAAATAAAACATTTGTAATAATGCTACTCTTTTCTGTAGCAGAATCTTTTTTTTTCTATGTGTGGTGTGCTTCAGTGGTAGGAAAATTTGAAATCCTTATTTCCATATTTCAGAGGATGGTTCACCAGGAGAGAGAGAGTGTGTGTGAGAGTGAGTGTGTGTGATGTATTTATTACATTATTTTGAAAGAGAATTATTTGTCTGTTATGTGGATATATATATTAGGTACAGCCAAACTGGATATTCCCATTTGGCAAGGAATGTAGGATTTCTGAAACTCAGGCCTTAACTAGTAGATTGGAAGATAAGACCAATTGAAGCATTATGAAATGTATGTTTTATTTGCTTCTGTTATTTCTGTCTAGGGTTCATTGTCTCATTTAATAATTTTTAAAATGCATAAAGGTCATTTTGCATAATTATGAAGTAGACATGCATGTTTACATTTATGTAGAGTATTTGTGGTATAGTTTTTTGTTGTTAATTCTCTTAAAAGATCACTATATTTAAATAAAAATGAAGGTAGCAATACACTTTAATGTCTTTGTAGTTTTTATTTTCTTGCTAGAAATCAGTGAACAATATTGTATTCTTTTAAGAAACCTTTGTGTTTAAGCCTAATTAGCTAGTTGATTACTTTTAAATTTGGTATTCATGAAATACATTTCAGTTTTTAAAAGGAATGGCTTTCAAAATTGAAGGCTGAACTTCAATTTTAAAAAGATAGGACTTTGGGCAGGGTGCGGAGCAAGTTGGCAGCTGAGTAAGAGCCTCCAGGAATCTGTCCCCACAACCAAGTTGAACAGCTATGCACCAGACTACCAGCACAAGGAAATCAGATCATAGTGGGTGCTTTGGCATAATAAAACAAAACAACACATTGAAGAAGGCAGGAAGGAAACAATTCACCATATCACCCTTCCTCCAACTCTTAAGCAACCTAG
The DNA here is from genome assembly GCA_004365215.1 of Cuniculus paca. Taxonomy (NCBI): domain Eukaryota; kingdom Metazoa; phylum Chordata; class Mammalia; order Rodentia; family Cuniculidae; genus Cuniculus; species Cuniculus paca. Next base: position 8,817 of record RJWT010030154.1, on the reverse strand, counting down.
CATCGAGTGAAATTCCTCCCACTTGGGAGATAGAGAGAAATTAGATTCAGGCATTAAACTTAACCCGATAGTAGGCCTGCCATGGTGGAAAGTTCCATAGTCTGTACTCTAGGTCAATACTTACAGATTGAGCTGTAGTCTGAGCTTGCAGACTGAGTTGCATTAGGCCAGGCTGCTGACTGTCTCCACCACCCTTCCTACACCAGGGGCTTTAAGTGGAGACTCCACCCACTAAGTAGCAGGGCACAAAAACTCAACAGAGATCATCTAAGAACCTAGTACCAGGTTTGCTACTAGCTACAGTGAGATCAGACACCCAGTAGAAACTAAAGACCCTACATGCAGGCAGGAACTCATGGACAGAGATCTAGACCAGCTCCAGTATCAGGCAGAGAACTATGTGCCTGTGAAGCCTCAGTTTTGGCCATTCTAGTTTTCATCTTAGAGTGGGTCTGGGACATACCTTCCACCAGAGACTGCAGGTCCCTGCAACTGGGAGACTCAGGTGTGGCTTAGCTTTAATACTAGCCTTGGTGGCCAAGGAAGTGTCTGCCACCCATCCTCTAACCTTGGGCAGCACAGCTATCACCAAGCCAGTGTTCACAGGTGGCACTGTAGGACCCCCCCTGGCACCAGCAGAGAGACAGACTGATACTTTGATTTGCATTGCCATTAGCTGTGTTGAGGTTTGGTGTACTCCTGAGACTTACAGGTCCTTGTTGTGACACATTCACAACCCAGCTTAGCACCAGCCCATGTGACTAAGGTCTACTGTCACCAACACTACCCTAACCTCAAGCAACATAGCTTAGTACACATTCCATTTGCCTGGGGTAGAACTGTTGGGGATCAGACTATGTGACCAGGGTCCTGTGGTCTTGAAACCAGTGTGACCTTGCTTCAGGAACAGAGAAGTGTGTGGAAGGCCTATGTTTCCTGGTCACACAGAGAAAGCTCCTAACCGCAGCATTCCTAAGGCAGGATAACATCTGAGGACAATCTAAAGAATGCGGGCACATTGATAATGGAAAAGCACTCTACTCCCTTAAATTGTTCATTTACTACAGTTACTGTTCCATAAAAATACCCCTCCCCATGCTTCTAGCTTTCTCATAAAAGTGAATCAACTGCAGAGATTGTTGTGCCTGTACACTAGAGACAGGTTCCTCCAGGTCCCCTTGTGTATTGAATATTGTCTTTTGTCTTTATTCCCTGCCATTCCCCCAACAGGTACCTGGGGGTCTGCTCAGCCCCTGGCATAGGACAGAGTAATAACCAAAATATTTTGCCCTGGGCTTAGCACTAAGCTGGTGAAACTGAACACTAGGCATATCCTAACAGACCCCATCCCCAAGTTTGTCTAGAACTGCTCCTGTGCCAGAGGAAGACACATGGCCCCAGTCTATGGGATATCTATTCCAGCTCACATCACCTGTGACCCCTTATAGCAATCTTGAGCCTAAGTCCATCTCAGCAATAAATAGCCCAAAAAACCAATGGGCTTTGGTCCTGACCTGACCCAGAGCTGTACTGGTCTTAGTGGGCTGGGGGCTTAGAGTATGACACAGCTTGACAGCTTCAGTGCCCTAGCTGTGACATAGGAGTCTGGGGCTAGTATATCCAGAGTGATTGCCCAGGGCTAGGCAGAATCCTGCAGTGTCTGATCACAGGCTGGTAACCATGGATGAGGTATCTAGGCATATTCTGGACCCAGGGGACAGCTTGTGGAGACAGACTACTCTCTAGGTACTCTACTGTTTCTTTCTGAACAAGGCACCCATAGAATATGAGGACAAATCTGGGCTTGGAGTACCTTCTAGTACTGAAACAGCAACACTGCGCCAATAAAAGACCCCTGCCAAATCTGAACCTGGCTCCATCTAGTGCTGAAATAATGGAAGTGACTACAGGCTCAGAGGAAAATAAGCCAGTTTAGAATTTCTGGAAAAAAGTACAAACCCAGATTAGAAGATTGGAATAAATACCTAGTCTTTCAATGCCCAGTCAGTGTTGCATACCAACAAGCATCAGGAGCTTTCAGGAAATCATGACCTTATCTAGCACTCAAGATGCCCAAATGGAGCAGGCAGTATGGGAGAACTCTCAGAGAATTTGAAGCAGCTATTTTAAGGAAGCTCAGATCAAAGAAATCACAGAGAAATGTTTTTGTACTCTAACAGAGAAACTTAAAGGATGGGAGAAATATTTTAAAATCAAATTCTTGAGCTGAAAAATATCCTTAATGAAATTAAAAACAATAGAAGGCATCAATAGCAGGACAGATCAAATAGGCAAAAGTATTACTGAGCTTGAAGATAGCCTTTTGAAAATACACAGTTGGACAAGAAAAAAGAATTAGGAATAAAAGCTTATGGGTAGTTTGGAACAATACTAAAAAAGCAAATATTTGGGTTTTTGGGATTCAAGATGCACCTGAGACTACCAAAGGAGTAGAAAGCTTCAAAGAGAAAGATATGCAAAGTTTGTATAGAGAAGTATGCAAATATCCAGGTACCAGGAGAAGGACATAAATATCAAAGTTGAATAAGACAACTCAACCAAGTTTATCCCAGGACATAATTAGGCTCTTGCAGGTGAAAGATTCTGAAGATTGCAGGAGAAAAGAAACAGCACAAGGGGTTGCCTCAACTTGACCCACAGCTGACTTCTCCACAGAAATCTTATAGGCCAGGAAATAATGGCATGAAATTTTCATAATACTGAAGGAAAAAAATCTGTCAACCAAGAGTACAGTACCCTTAAAGCTACCCTTTGGAAATGAAAAAGAGCTAAAACTTTCCCAGAGAAAGAAACACTGAAAGATTGTATCTCCACTGGACTCATTCTACAAGAAATGCTGAAAGAGGTTCTTCAGACTAACAAGATTTTAATAGGGAAGAAACCATAAGAACATATAACACTGGTAAGAGTACACAAACTCAGAATGTTCTCATATTATAAGCATGGCATATAAGCTACTCATACAGTATCTTCAGGATGTGGACTAAAAAAAAACAATTAAGAACTGCAACTAATATGTTAAGCAATAGGCTGTATAAAAAGTTGTAAAATGGGATATCAGAATTTCAGAATGGATGTGTGTGGGAGGATGGAATGCAACTGGAAATTTCTTATATTTTCTTTTTCGTTCATTTGTTTCTGTTCTTACCCTTATGACCATTTAAGCTGCTAACATTTCAAAATAACTTGTTATAATCAGAAGGTGCTTTTGTGAACCACATGATAACCATAAAGCAAAAATTTACACTAGAAAAAAAACAGAAAGAAAGAAAAGCTAGGAATCAAAATATACTATTAGAATAGTTTTCTTAACTACCAAGGAAGACTGTAAGAGAAGAAAAGAACTGCAACAAGACTAGGAAACAAGTTATATAATGGCTTATCTATCAATAATTGAATGAAAATTGATTAAATTCTGCAATTAAAAGAAAGGGTAACAATGACTGAAAAGGCCTGACTATATGTTACAAGAAAGTCACCTGATCTCTTAGGGACACATATAAACTGAAAATGAAACAGAATAAGATATTCCATGTGAATAGAAGACAAAAGAAAGCAGGAGTATTCCATACTCAAAGTAGACTTTAAGTCAAACATAGTGTCAAAAGAAAGTCATTATATAATGATAGAGGATTGACTTCAGCAAGAGAAAATAATTCTAAATGTATATGCCCCCAATATTGGAGCATCCAAATATATAAAGGAAGTATTAATAGAACTAACAGAAGAGGTAGATCCCCACCCCACTTTCAGCAATGGGCAGATCATCCAGACAGAAAATCACCAAAGAAATATCAATTAAATTGTACCCTACAGAACATTCCATCCTATAGCTGCCAAATATATATGTATTCATCAACATATGGAACATTCTCCAGGGTAGTTCATATAATAGACTACAAAACAAGTCTCAACAAATTTTTAAAAATTGAAATTATATGAAGTCTTTCCTGACCACAATGGAATAAGGCTATGTTACGGTTTGTATATAGATGCCTCCCCCCCAAGCCTCATGTAGTCATGGAAGCAGCTGAATCTAACATTTATGATTGATTCATTGTGTAGCGCTGGGATTGGCGGTGTGAGTTCTGCACCCACCCAGGGGTGGAGCCGACATACAATGTAAGGTTGGAATGGGGGCAGGTTCTCTCTCTTTGGTGCGGTTTGCTCTTGCCACTTGCAGCCTGGATGAAAGGCTGCCCCCTTTTGCTCTGGCTGCTGCCTTGAAGTGTTGCCCCAGTGCTATGACATCTGCCTTGGAGTCAGCCGATTATGGACTGAAATCCACAGAAACTGTAAGCTAAATAAATCTTTTTTTTTTTTTTTTTCTAATTTTGGGTGTCAGGTGTTTGTCTCAGCAATGAGAGAAAAGTAACCAAAACAGGCTAGAAACTTTGGAAACTATACAAATACATGTAAATTAAACAACTTGCTTTTTGAACAATCAATGAATCAAGAAAGAAATCAAGTAAATTAAAACATTTATTGAAATAAATGAAAATGGGACACAACATATCATAATCTATGGGATGCAGAAAAAGCAATAACAGGGAAATTTATAACCATCAATGTCCACATCAAAAAAGTAGAAAAATCTCAGATAACCCATTACTATATCACAAGGAACTGGGAAAAGCTTGAGCAAACCAAATCAAAATTAGTTGAAGGGAAAAAATAATAAAGATCAGAAATAAATAAGTAAATGAAATAAAGACTTAGAACAGGCAAAAAATTACATGGTAAATTAAAGGATAGCCTGTTACGGTTTGTGCCTAGGTGTCTCCCCAAAACCACATATGATCATGGGGGGCAGGTCAAGTTTTTCAGAGGTGGCTGAATTTAGAGTTTGTGATTGATCTGTAGTGCAATGCTGGGATTAGGGGTGTGAGTGCTATACCTGCCTTAGGGCAGGTAGCCTGCATATAGTGTAAGGGAGGAAAAGAGGCTTACTCTTCCCTTTTTTGATCTTGTTGCCCCACTACCATGTGGTACCCTGCTTTGAAGCCAGCCAATTATGAACTGAAACCTCTGCAAACTGTGAGTTAAATAAACCTTTCCTCCTTTAACTTTGGGGGTCAGATATTTTGTCTCAGTAATGAAAGAAAAGTAACTAAGACACAACCTGAACTACAAAAAAAGACCCTTTCAGAATAAAACAAAAGCAATACAAAATATCAGTGAAACAAAAGGCTGGTTCTTTGAATAGATAGGCAAATTCTTAGACTAAGGATAGGAGAAAAACTCAGAATCAGAGATGAAAAGAATAAAATTATGATTGACCGCAGAAATATAAATGCTCATTAGAGATTATAAAAAACTATAGAACAACAAACTGGATAAATCTAGAAGGAATACAAATTCCAAGACAGATGCTCCTTACTAAGACTAAATCATGAATTAATACAAAATCTAAATAGACCAACAATAAGTAACAAGATTAAGTCAGTAATTAAAAACCTTCCATCAAAGAAGCCCCAGGGCCAGATAGTTTAATTGCTGAATTCTACCTAACATTTAAAGCTAAATGTCAATTCTCCTTAAATTATTAAAAAGAAAAAAAAGAGGAAGAATTTTTTCCAAACACGTTCTATGAGGCCAGTATTATCCTTATACCAAAAGACAAGAACACACACACAGATGCACAAAACAAGAACACAACAATAATAACAGAATATCTTTGATGAACATTGACAAAAAAAAACTAGCTAATTTCATATTAAATCCAACAGCACATTAAAAGTATCATTCACCATGATCAAATGGGATTCAACCCAGGGAGGCAAGAGTGGTTCAGTATTCACAAATCAATAATTATGACATATTATATGTTACGTTTTGTGCCTAGATGTCCCCCTCAAAGCCTCATGCAGTCACTGGGGTGGGCTTTTTGGAGGTGGCTGAATCTAAAGTTTATGATTGATTCCTGGTCCAATGCTGGAATTAAGGATGTAAGTGCTACACTCACCCTAGGGCAGGTAGCCGGCATGCGATATAAGAGACAGAGGCTTGTCTCTCCCCTCCTCTCTGGTTGCTTTTGGTATTTTCTGCTGCCATGAACTGTTGCTCCTCTGCCTCACCACTTTGCCTTAGCACCAGTTGATTATGGACTGCAACCTTTACAGACTGTGAGCTAAATAAACCTTTCCCCCTTGAACCTTGGGTGTCAGGTATTTTGTCTCAGCAACAAGAGAAAAGTAACTAAGACACCGTATCAACAGAATGAAAGACAAAAACCATGTGGTCATCTAAATTGATGAGAAAAGGCATTTGATAAAATCCAACATCCCTTGATGATAAAAAATGCTAAGTTAAACATGCAAGAAACATATGTCAACAAAATAAAGGCCATTTATAATAAGCCAGCAGTTAACATACTTTTTTAAAAGTTAACATATTGCATGGGAAAAGTTAAAAGTTTTGTCAAAGATCTAGAACAAAAGAAGAAGGCCCACTTTCACCAGTATTATTCATCATAGTGCTGTAAGCCCTAGTTACCACAGTCAGGCAAGAGAATTGGAGAGAAGTCAAATTGTCATTGTTCGTGGGTGACATGATATTATATATAGAAAACTCCAAAGACTCCACCAAACAATTATTAGAACTGACAAACAAATTCAGCAAAGTTGCAGGGTACAATACAAAGTCAATAGACAATAAACAGCAGCTCAGTTAGATATCAATAACAAGCAATCTGAAATAGAAATCAAGAAAGCAATCCCATTTATGATCGCTACAAAAGCAAATAAAATACATGGGAATAAGTTTAATCAGAGGTAAAAGATCTCTACAATGAATCTTATAAAACATCAATGAATGAAATTGAAGAGGACACAAAAAAGTGGAATGACATAGTGTGTTCATGAGTTAGAGGAACTGATATTATTAAAATGTCCATACTTCTCAAAGTGATTTATAGATTTAGTGCAGTCCTTATAGAACTACCAATGGCACTCTTCGTAGAACTAGAAAAATTCCAAAATTTATAGGGAACCACAAAATCCTCTGGAATGGTCAAAGCCATTTTGAGCAAAAAGAATAAAGAATGAAGCATTATGCCTCAAAACATACATCAAAGTTATAGTCATCAAAATACTATTGTATTGTATAAAAACAGACACACAGACCAGTGGAACAAAATAGAAAACCTAGAAGAAAACCTACAGATCTATGGCCAACTGATTTGTTGAAGCAAGACTCACTATGTAGTATCCTTGAATTTACTAAGTAACCCTGGTTGTCCTTGAGCTTGCTGAGATCCTCCTGCCTCAGTCTGGCACACACTGGAATTACAGGCAAGCGCCTGACAGAGCCAACTGGTTTTCAGTATAGGTGTTAAGAACGTGCATTGAAAGCCCTCTTCAGTCTTTTCAATAAGTGGTATTGGGAAAATTGGATATCCATATACAAAAATGAACCTAGACCCCTACCTTTCATTAGTTACAAAGAGCAACTCAAAATGGACTAAAGACTTAAATGTAAAGTCTGAAACTATTAGAAGAAAATATAGAGGAATTGCTTTAGGACATTGTAATGGACAAGGAGATTTTGGGCACAGAAAAGGAAAACAAAAATATACAAGTGAGATTACAGTTAGGCCCAGGGATATAACCTAGTGGCACAGTGCCTGCCTGGCAAGTGCAAGGTCCCGAGTTCAATTTCTGGTACAAAAATAAATAAATAAATAGATTCTAGTTCGCCCCCAATTTACAAGCAAGTTCTGATCCTGGAGAGCATCTGTAAGTTGGATTTGTTTGTAACTCTGACAAAGTGAATCTTATACTCCTTTGACACAAATATACAATGTAAAGCATAAAAAAACCAAACACAAATACAGGTAAGTCCCCGACTATACTGTACTACTGTACACTATCACTCTGTACAGTAAGCACACAGCAGCACGACTATAACAATGTCCGGCAGACATGTGAGCTACTTCAGCAATTTGTTTGCATCTGTGAATGTTTGCAATGCGAGGCCCACTCGTATCTGTGAAAATTTGCAACTTCAATGTTCACAGGCCGAGAACTTACTGTGCATAAAACTGAAAACTTCTGGACAGTAAAGGAAGCAACCAGCAGTGCAGCAGCAGTACAGAGTGGGAGAAAATATTTACAGTGTAGTTTTCTGACAAGGGGCTTGTATCCTGAGCTCATGAAGGAATCCAAAAAGTCAATACCTGATTTTAAAATGGGCAATAGATACAAATAGACATTTCTCAAAGGAAGACATACAAGTGGCCAGTAGGCTCACTAATCACGAGGGAAACGCAAATCGAAACCAAAGATACCACCTTATCCTTGTAAAGAATGGTTATTACAGCGGACAGGTTAAAGATAGCAAGTGCTAGCTGGGCGAGGCAGCACATGCCTGTAGCCTCAGCTACTCAGGAAGCTAAGGGAGGAGGATCTTAAATTCAAGACCAACCTGGGAAACTTTCCTAGATCCAGTCTAACAAAAAAATCAAAGGGCGGTGGGGCATAATTCAGTGGTGGAGCACCTGCCTAGCATTCATGAAGCCCTGGGTTCAACCCCCGTAACTGCAAAACAAAACAAAACAAAAAAACAAAACCCCCCACAACAAGTGTTGGAAAGGATGTGAAGAAAGGAGAACCTTTGCACAATGCTCATGGGAATGTGAGTTAGCACAGTCATTGTGGAAATCACTACAGAAATTTCTCAAAAAATTAAACATAGAACTACTATATTTTCCAGCAACTCTTCTACTTGGATATGTATGCAAAGGAAATGCATTCAGTATATCAAAAGAGACATCTGAAGTGCCATATTCACAGCAGC
>RJWT010030153.1:0-14722 GCA_004365215.1 Cuniculus paca | reverse complement strand
GTCATTATCTGCATTTGTCCAAATCCATGGACTTTAACACACCAAGAATGAACCTTAATCCAAATTATGGACTTGAGTGATAATTATGTTATCAGTGGAGATTCTTTGGTTATAATAAGTGTACCACACTAGTGGGAGGTATTGATAACAGAGGAGGTTGTGCATTTGTAAGAGCAGGAGGCATATGGGAATCTCTGTACTTCATCCTCAATTTTACTGTGAACCTAAACCTGCTCTTTACAAGTTGATTTTTAAATACTGATGATGAGCTCACAGACCCTTTAAATTGTGATGTACAACTCTTTAGTCAGTAAAACTTTTTAGCATCTCTTTGTATTCCATTTTATGGTTCCTCATCATTTCTAGAACATCCTCTCAAACATGTAATTACAAACCAACAAAGACTCTGGTTGGGAAAATAACCCCTGTCTCACACATTTTTGGGATTTGTGTTTGGGGAACAGGATGGCAGGAAAGGCTGGATACAGTGCTGCTTGCTGTATGGGGGCCCTGTAACTCTTGTCATTAAGACAGAGATGTTGATGTCAGGAAATGGATGTAGCTTTGAGATTTCTTTCTTTTAAATCACCTTAAAATTTTCCCTGTTTGGGTGAGTTTACAGTCAGTTAATATTTTCATAAGGAAGAAAATGTTGACCTTTTTCTTGTTGTTGTCTTTAGTGGCTTTCTTAGGCCAGGAGTCAGCAGAATATTGAGCCTGCTACCTGTTTTTGTAAATAAAGCTTTATTGGAACACAGCTGTGTTCATTCATTGCATGTTATCTATGATTGCTTTCCCAGCAAAAAGGCAAGAGTTTTGATAAAGACCGTATGTTCCACAAAATCTGTCTGGCCACTTACAGAAAAAAAAATTGTAAGCCCCTGACTTAGATGAATAGTATTCTAAATAATCCAGATAACTGGATTATTTGAAATGCCTTCTGTTACTGATTTTGCAGCCTTCTTTAAGATTTGTCACTTACAGATCACTAATATTTTGCTCTTTGAAGTACACCAGATTGACAGGAGAGTTGTTTATCAAATAGAAAATAGTGTATGTTTTAAGATGACCTACTTAATTATATAAAGCAACTAAGGTATGAGTTTTTAAATTGTTGTTTTCCTTACCAAATTCTAAAGTAAAGCGCATTTTAATATTTGTGGAGGTTGATGTGAAGAACACAGCAGTACTTTTCTCTTAACAGTGTCTTCGATGTGGATTTTCTTTCAATTTTTTATGATTGTACTCCCAAGACTTCATAAGCCTCTGATCATTATGCATTGGTATGCTGCAAATATTATAGTTTGTATTCCTGGAATCTAAAGCAGGAGGACAAGAGGTTTTACTACAGAAGGAACTTGCCTTTAAAACCTTTTTGTTGCAAGTGTTTAGAAGCATGTTCTGTTCAGAGATTTGTTAGTCTTAAGAGATTTGGCTTAACAAGCTGCATCCTGTCAGTAAAGTTGGGTAATTTCCATTGTTGGCCCATTCTGGGAATGGAGAGACAAAACACACCTGCTCTGCATGACTTAAAGCAAATGTAAGGAAGTTAGCGTGAAATCTGGATGAGAGAGATATGATTCATCCTGTAAGAATGGCCAGCTGGCAAGGTTTCTCCCTGACTTTGAGAACTGGAGCAAAACTGGAGCTGTGATCATTATTGGCAACTTGATGTGAAGTAAAGCAACTTCTTATCAATAATTAAAAACTCATTTTTTATTGCTTTAAAAAAGCATAGGTATACTGAGGCTTTGCCAAAAGTAAGTCTTTTTAATGCCAGTACCTTTGGCCGGTCTCTGGGCCTCTCTTGTTCTCGGCCCACTTGTTTTTTCACTTGTCACTTGTTGCGTTTCTTTGGAGGGTGAGCCAGGGTCTGGAGTAGGCGTGATTTCCATCTCTGCATACTAAGGAGCAAAGGCGGTACTGTTAGTATTCAGCAAGCGCTGCTGCCAGGCTCCTTTAGCTGGTGCTTTGGTATTCTGATGGTAATTGCAGAAAATTGTTTTCCAATTAAAGGAGAATGTCACACTTATTAAAAAGTACGTGCGTAAGATACTATAGAAAAACCATAGACTTTCTACCCTCACTTCCCTCCCACATCTTCATGCAAGATCCAGAGCCAGTTGGACGTCACTTTAGCTTTTGAGAGCCTGAGGCGCAAACCGTGGTTGACAGAACCTTTTCCTCTTTGCAGATGTTCAGGCAGTTGCTTATGAGGAACCAAAACACTGGTGCTCTATCGTCTACTATGAGCTCAATAACCGTGTGGGGGAAGCGTTCCACGCGTCCTCCACGAGCGTGCTGGTGGATGGCTTCACCGATCCTTCCAACAATAAGAACCGTTTCTGCCTCGGGCTGCTCTCCAACGTGAACCGGAATTCCACCATCGAGAACACCAGGCGGCACATTGGAAAAGGTGAATCCTCACTCTGGTCTCTGTTGTTTATCTGTTGTGTCCTTCTTCCCCCAGAGGTCACGTCCATGGCAGACTAGTGCTGCAAATAGCAGGTCACGTTTTGGAAATATTTTCAAATGTGTATTGTTTGAAAGTTTTTCCAATCGATCATTTTGACGGTACCCTCCCTGTTATAGCAGTGAATGAGCTGAAATTGTGATTCGCTGTTTGGGGGCACTGTTCTGTCTTACATTTTGCTATGGAAGAGTCTCTTTAATGGATTCTGTTATTTAGTCGTGAATAAGTGAAACCATTCTGTATCTTTTAGATGTAAGGTTAAGCACCTCACAATGAATATATTTATTACATATGGCAGACATATACTAATACGTCTCTGAGAAAGCAAATGATTAAATGTATGACTATTGCTCAACGTCCGATTTTCACTGTAGAATAAGGGACGGATGTACATGAAGGAGGGCAAAAAATAAATGTTGTGGAAGTAGGCAGAAGTATCTGCAAAGTTATAATTTTAATAATGCCTGTATGCACATATGTATGTTTATATTCTCATATGTTGTGTGTCTACATAAACCTGTGTTTATCATCTAAACACATACTTCCTGATCGGTTTGCTGAACACACCAAGAAGCAAAGATACTTCACAGTGAGACATCTTGTATCTAGAACATCAGTTCTAATGCCATCTCCCGCTAAGAGGAAGCAGGGCTCCCTAGAGAAACTGTGCCCACCTCCAAGGCTGGGTGAAGATGAGCTCGGAACATGTTATGTCGGAAAGTAAAGAAACCCTGTGCGAGTGATGGGGCGTGCGGCGGGAGCCGGCGTGGAGGGGCTTCGCTGGCGCAGCTCTGCATCTGAGCACAGGACAGTCACCCTGGGGTACCCATGAATGGATGGGTGTACCCTCCTGTATGCTTTGGATTCTCGCTAGATTAGTTATGTCTAATACAGCGTAAATGCTGTGTAAACAAGTACTACACTGTTTGGTTAAACTTAGAGGAAAAATTTGAATCACGACAAGGTAGAAAAGTCTATATATGTTCAGCACAGATGCAGTTTTAAATTTTTTTTTTAATCTGAGAATGGTTGAATCTATGGATTCATAATCTGCAGATACCACAGGGCAACTGTAATTAAGTGCAGTTAATTAAAATAATGTAAACTAAGTAATGAATTTTAATCCATTAAAAATAATACTAATTCAGATGTCCATACCAATATTAAATAGATAAACACATGAATAGAGAAGGCCAACTGGTAAATGTAGATGACTTGTAGAGTTGGAGAAACAACATTTTGCACCCAACATAGGAATCAGGCAAGAATCATCAGTGAATGCTAAATATATGATAAGAATCAGGATATTTGCATGGCTTTAAGTATTTCCCCACAAACTGCTTATTAGGTATAGGAACAATAAAAAGCTGTAGTTGCATAGTGGAGAAGTCATATAATTTTGTAATTGTATAATTGATCCCTGTGTTGACTGGGAACCAAACTTATTGTTGCTAATGAGAGACAAATGTAAATCATACACCCCTTGATATGATTCCCAGAGAAGGCCGTAGCATCATTTGTGTGGAATTCCAGCTGAGAATGCAGATCTCAACCTGTCCTGAGGAAATTTCAGATAAAACTCAGATGAGGAACATTCTGTTTTAAAAAGTGAGGAGTGACTGTGTCTGTCAAAAGATAAAGGTGTTGAAATGTTTCAGTAAGAACCATTAAAATGAGTTAAAAGACGTGACAGCTGGACGTGATCCTGTACCGGACAGGGAACAAATACTCTAAAGGATGTTATTGAATCAGCAGGCAAAACTGGAATATGAATGATAAATTAGACAAAAATATTATGTCAGCGTTAAATTTGCTACCATTGCTGACTGTACTATGGCTGTGTAAAAAGCTGTCTTACAAGGGCCAGGGATCTAGCTCAGCGGCCTAAGCGCCTGCCTGGCCAGTGCAAGGTCGTGAGTTCAATCCCTGGTGCCGCAAAAAAAAAAAAAAAAAAAGCTATCTTACATATTTCATAGAAAATATACACTTTAAGGGGCCGAGGATTTAGCTCAGCGGCCTAAGGGCCTGCCTGGCAAGCGTGAGGTCGTGAGTTCGATCCCTGGTACCACAAAAAAAAAAAAAAAGAAAGAAAATATACACTTTATACAGTTAAGTATTTTGGGGTAAAGAACCATGAAATAGTTGAGGAAGACTGCACACACAGAGGCACTGAAATACTGTAGGAACACTGTAAGATTCGATATATACAGTGGTGCCTCAGTTTACGAACTGAATTTGTTTTATGATTTTGGGGAAGATGGCCACATTTCTGTTTGTGTGGGGAAAATGATCATGGTCAGGTTTGTCATCCAATGTAGAGTTTTGAACAAAAGCAAAATTTTGCCAAATGCTTTTATTTGTGAACAAAATTGTTTGCAAATAGAAGCGTTCATGAACTGAGGTATTTCCGTATAAATAAACGTATTTTCTAAATATGTAAAATAATGTTGGTCTGCTCACCAACTGTCTGGGTCTCTCTCGCACAGTCCTGCGTCAGAATACATACAGGGGTGTGTGTGTGTGTGTGTGTGTGTGTGTGTGTGTGTGTACACACGCATGGGGAAGGAGAGTGCAGATGATAAAGCAGGTGGAGTAACTTGTTGCAGTAGGTGAATCCGGATGATGGTATATGGGTTGTTGTTCTCTTTTTCTTTTTTCTATTTCAGATTTTTCCTATAAGTTTAAAATTATTTATTTTTGGAATGAAAGTTTTTAAGACTGATCTTTGAAGTCTGTACTAGTGGGCCAGATTAAAAGGTTATTTAATAGATGCTTAAAAGATGTTTGAGATAAAATTCTAACACTTCATTTTAGGAGTGGAGGGAGACTCAACAACTCTTAAAGCAGGAATTGATTTTCTTAATATGATCAAAGGAAACAAAACCTAACTAACACATTTAGTGATGAAATGCCGAATGTTAGATTCATACATATCTTTCTATGGTTTGTAAACCCCTGAAATGGTATATGAACACAATTTTATATTTGGGATAGAAAGATTTATTTTTCATTGAATTGTAAAGTCGTTATTCCCCTACAGCAGTGAAAAGCCATTGTACAATTTCCTCTTAGAAAATTAGAAAGAAAATAAGGATTCTGGGAGTGCTATAATTTAAAATTGTTTCAGATTCCCTGAACAATGTACCCAAATGTAGAATTAGAGGTAATGGAAATAAGCCAGGATTATCATTATTTGCAGATGATAAGATTGGTTGATAATATTCTTGGGATAAATTCTTGAAGTGAAATTAGTAGATCGGAAGCTTTTGATACATTTTGCCAAATTACTTTCCAGAAAGCTCTTAATAATTTACACTCCTACCAGAAGTATACAAGTGCCTCTCCTTTTGCCCATGTCAGTATTATGAATGAGCATTGTTTGTTGAAGTGTCATTGTTTATCTAGAAGTTGCCAAAGAATCTATTTTGTTGTTTTTAAGACAGGGTCTTGCTGTGTAATTTAGGCTGGCCTTGAACTCACTGTGTAGCCCAGGCTGGTCTTGAACTTGCAGGGATCCTCCTGTCTCAGCCTCCCAAGTACTGGTATTACAGGCATGTGCCGTGGTGCCCAGTAAAGAATCTTTTTTTGTGTGTGTGTCTTTATTGAGATAGGGTCTTACTCTGCAGTTCAGGCTGGCCTGGAACTCACTTTGGAGTCCAAGCTGACCTCGAACTCACAGCAATCCTCCTGCTTCAGCCTCCTGGGTGCTGGGATTACAGGAATGTGCCACCATGCCCAGTAAGAATCTATTTTTTAAAAAATTATGTTAGTTGCCCTTAATCTGGCAGTAATAACAATCTGAGAGAAAATGTAACAGGAAAAATCGAATTTCTAATAGCAACAGAAAACCTAAATTTCTAGGGAAGAATCTGAACCTGTAATATGTGAGAATTATATAAAGGAAATCTGATATGTTGAGAAAGAAGGAAAATTTGAAAAAACAGGCAGGTTTCCTTAAAGGGAAGGCTTAATATTGTAAAAACTTTTTAAGATATTCATCCTAATTTAATTTTTAGTTTAAGACAAACTATAACATGTTTTTTTGAAAGTTGGGTAATGTATTAGTGTATTCTCAATATTACCTGGATAAAAAAGTGAGAATAGCTCAAATATTTTAATGAATGAGTAAAGAAAAAATTCGTGATATTGGGGTTAATAAAGCATTGTAAAACTACAAATAAACCAATGTATTGACAAAACAGTGTAGTGAATTAAACTCAGACTATATATAAGAATTTAATGTTAAGTGAAACATAACAAACTACTAGTCTTCTAACGGTCCTGCAGTAATGAAGTTAGCTTTGGGGCAGGCTGGGAGAAGAAACCCTGGCCTCATATGATATATGCAAACAAGCTTATGAGTATTTTTTAAAAGATAAAAACGTGGAAGAAAATAGATTGATCAGAGAGATAGAAATGTTTTAAAGATAACAGGGCAACAACCAGGGTCCTAAGAGATTTGACAGAAGGATTTGAGACATCTCTAGATTAAAAAATATATATCATGAACAAAATTAAGACGAAGGACTACCAGGGAAACCAGAAAAAAATTATTTATATCCTGCGTATATGCACAGTTTATAAAAAGTAATAAAAATATAGACCCCCGCTGGGCTAGATAGGTAAGAAATACAAACAGTGAATTCATAGGAGAAACACAGATGGCTAATAAGTTACGAGAGTACATACAGCCTCGTGCAGATTAAAGCAATCATTATTTTTCAGCCATAAGTTAGGGGAATTTTACTTTGGTTTAAGCTCAGGTTCGTTACTGGCATGGGCCACATGAGAAGTGCGCTGAAATGCTGCCGGTGGGGGTGTAAATTGAGACACGCATTCTGGAAAGTCATTTGGCCGAGTGAATCAGAAGCCTTCGATCCAGTGATTTAACTTCCAGGAATCTGTCGTAAGGATAATTATTAAGAATTGTCCAGAGACATTTATCATGTCATTGTTATAACAGCAGAAAGTTATTGTCGACACAATGGTTCACTAATGGAAAAATCATTAAATAAATTGTTACATCCATATATTCGTGCATATGTGTGTGTTTGCAAAAAAAATGATACCCGAAACTGAATGCAGTATTTCAAACCATTAATGCTTAATACCTCTATGTCACTAACAGAGGGATACTATTTTTTGCTTCTTTATGTTTTTACTTCTAAGTTTTCTAAAATGAAAATTCATAATCATGGAAAAAATATTTTAGTTTTCTCTATGTCAGGCTGAAAAATAGGTGTCTGAGAAAAAAAATTGGTGTCTACCTTATCAGCTATTTAATTGTTACAGAAGTGTTAACCCGTATGTGTACATTGGTGCACCACACGTATTTCACAGGAGAGAATTCTTTTAGTCTTGACTATGGCATAGCCGAGTTACCTACAGATGGATGGTTTAAAGCCACATGGGGTACGATGCTGGATGCGGCGCGGTCCATGTAATCTGCCTTAGTGGTATAGCACTTTGTCCGAAGGCGTGTTTCCCTGCTCCTCTTTTAAAGACTAGGTCAGATGAAATTTTGCGCACTCCTGGAACTCCAGGTTTCACAGGAAGTCTGCAGCAGCTGCTTGTTTGCTGAGCTCTTACTTTGCACACTAAGACTTTTTTTCCTAATATTTAATTTTTTTTTGTTGCTAGACCTTATGTCTTAACAACTCTCAGCAATACTTTTTCTACTTCTGGTTTTCTAGTTCCCCTGTATTTTTCTTGATCCTCCCTTCTCTCTAAAATTTCCCAGGTTAGCTGCAGAATGAATGCAAAATACTTAACATGATGAATACGTGTAGGATCTCACAGTGAAGTCCAGGTATTTTTAGAGTGAGAATACACTTTTAACCATGGCTGAGTAAGTATTCAACACCAACATGAAATTGTTGTACTTTGCCTTTTTGTTTTTGGACACTACAGATTGAACCCAGGTCCTTCTCATTGAGTGTGGCCCCTTTTAATTGAATTTTTTTATTCTGAGACAGGGTCTCCTTAAGTGAGCCAGGGTCTGTTTGTCTAGGCTGAGCCCAAATTTGCAATCCTTCCTCAGCCTCCCAGAGTACCGGGATTACAGAAGTATGCCACCACACCCAGCTGAAATGGTTACACTCTGGTATTATTTTCTAGAGACTTATTCTACATGAGATGTATTGTATTATTTCCTAGAACTCTCCCACATACTTGTCGACATGTGGATGTGATACGCGTTTTGTAGGATTTACAGAACGTCTAACCAGCCAAAGTTGACATCTATACAAATGTATATTTCTATGTCGAAGCCGCAGTGCCTTTCAGCTACGAAACAGTGATCGGCTTTGTCTTCCTGCAGGAGTTCACCTGTATTATGTCGGAGGGGAGGTGTATGCCGAATGCCTCAGTGACAGTAGCATCTTTGTGCAAAGTCGGAACTGCAACTACCATCATGGATTTCATCCCACTACTGTTTGCAAAATCCCTAGTGGATGTAGTTTAAAAATTTTTAACAACCAAGAATTTGCTCAGTTATTGGCACAGTCTGTGAACCATGGTTTCGAAACAGTCTATGAGCTCACAAAAATGTGCACTATACGCATGAGCTTTGTGAAGGTGAGTGAGCTTAGGTTTCTCTGGTGTGAGTTTTAACATGTTTTGCTGTGTTTTCTCCCATGTATAACTCTGTATCCTCTTAGTAATATGTCCATTGATTTTTAAACTCCAACAAGGATGTCAATTACTAAGAGAATATCATTGGAACATAGAAGTGTTTGTGCAAAGTGTCAATAGCAGTAGCTGCCAGTAGCCTTTTCCTGATTCGAATAGCACTATTTTAGCTACTGTGATACTATTAGAATATATTATGTACTTAACTTGTGATTTCAGTATATGGTTGTCTTAGAGACCAATTGCATAAATACATCTTCCTTTTAGTCTTTGTTTTTAGTGGTACTTTTGTGATGGTTAGCACAGACATTGTTTCCGATTTCAGCAATAAGCAAGTGATCTCTGTAAAAATAAAAGTTCAGAACATTGAAAATTACTTTTGTTTGGTTAGTCTCCTTTTAAACTATTTCTAGTAAATTTCATATTTTTAGTATAATTCAGAAGTTAATAGGACATTGCCTAAAGATATAGATGCCTTATAAGCTCCAAGAGTAAATCGTAAGATTTAAGGATAGAGAGGGTTAAAGACATCCCTGGTAGTAATGAATCTTTTTGCCATCTTAGTCTCTGAGATATGAAGAGTTTTCAGATGCCATTGAAATGTTAACATATTTTAAATGCCTGATTAAATTTCATGAGGTGGTGGCTTGTCCTAGTAACTTGTCTTTGAATGCTCGAAGATAAATTATCATCCTGTGTTACTCTGAGAAACAGAACTGATTATATGCTCAGGGGAGGCAATCACCTTTTATGCTGTGTCTTCAGAAGCTTGCCTGACTTGTTGTGAAACCTGTTTTGTACTGTATTTATTACTGAAGATAATTTTGGAACCTTTGTTAATTATGCACTAGATCAAAAGTATCTTTCTCTGAATGTCTTTTTTTTTTTTCCTACTTCTTTGAATCACCTTAGCAAATTCTCAGGATGTTCTCTTACCGCTTGTTTTCTCAAAATGTAATTCAGCAGTTCTTCGCAGCTGAGTCTGGTACCTCATAAAGGTTCTTAGAGGTTTCTTCTTTACCCCTTGAAGAAGTTGACCTGTATGCCATGTGCCTATGAGATACCTGTCTTACTCATTTTTAACATTGACTGTTTAAGCCGGGCCTGGATGCGCATGCCTGTAATCCCAGCACTTGGGAGGCTGAGGCAGGAGGATCATTGTGAGTTTGAGACCAGCCTGGGCTACAAAGTGAGCTCAAGGCCAGCCTGAATGGCATAGTGAGACCCTGTCTCAAAATGACAAGGGCTGAGGATCTAGCTCAGTGGCCTAAGCGCCTGCCTGGCAAGCGCAAAGTTGTGAGTTCAATCCCTGGTGCTGCAAAAAAACCATTGACTGTTTAATTTTCGACTGAGCATTTTGGGTCAGATAATTTTTAAAATAAGGATAATGGGTTGCCAGAAGTGTTTCATTTTTATGAGCTTGGAGGAAAGAACAGCACTTGAGAATTGGGACACAGAGGTTCCAGTTCTAGTTGCCATTTCGATGGTGTGCTTGCAGCGAGGGGGCTCTTCTCTGGGCCTTAGGCTTTTCATGTGTAAAATGGGGGTTGGCAGAGTTGGGACTGGGGCAGTTATTCCTAAACTCCCTTGACGAGTTTTATTGAAGGACCACTCTAGAAGAATTTATGACTAATGCTTAGCATAGCTTTCCCCTCAGATTCATTTCATATTGATTACCCAGTCAACTTTAACAGTTTTACTTTTGTACAATATTAATAATTTACCTTCACACAAGTAAAAGCAATCTTAACACTAATAAAGAGTATTTATAATGCACTAGCATGGAGAGTTATGCAAGATATAATAGACATAGCTGAGAAACTGGATTTAGGGAGTTGAAGATAAATCTCATTAAAAAAACTCTTGCTGACATAGTGTAGGGGATTATCATATATTAGCAATAAAAAACTGCACAGTTTTTACAACATCTTTCTTACCATACTTTACCCTTCCCCTCTCAATATCTTAGAGAAATGCTATAGAACATTTTACTAACATTAATACCCAATCTTACACTATTTTTAAGATGATCATTGATATGGAAAATATATTTCATAAATTTATTTTCAGCTTAAATCTTCCCATATCCAAAAAAATCCAAATCAGTTCAGTTAAACAAGTATTTGTAGATCTTCCTCTCTGTACAATGACTATGCTGACTATTGGAGGTCAGACATAACTACTCCCTTCAAAGAACTTACTAGCTAATGGAGATAAACCTATACATTAACTTAATAGTTTATTGATATATAGTGCAACATGGATATACAACATGGGTGTAGTTCAGTATCACAACTTCTTCCAGCAATTTCTCACATTCAGATGTATTACTTGTAGGTAGGTAACAGAAATGAATAGAACCCAACTTTTTCTGATATTCTTCATGAAACAAGGCCTAATCAGAACTTAATGTTCTTTTGTCCACTCATGCCTACATGTTTTATATCTTTTTGGTAGCATAATTACTTTTCTGTCTTTAATGGTGGATTTTGCAGTACTTACATGTATTCCTGCCAATCTTGCCTAGAAATTAAAAGATCAAGAAGTCTGTATTAATAGGAGGACCTCCTACTGCTTGAAATTGACTGCTTGAATAGGGAAGAAACAGAAGGTCTATCTGTAGGTTTTTCCTTTTTCTGGTGATAAAGTGAGAATTTAATGGTAGTATAGTATAATAGTATAGTATAGTATGGTATAATATAGTATAGTTGTATAATGGGAAATAAATATGAAAGTTAAAAAAATCTTCATTAAAATAACTTTATAATGTATTTTAAAACATTTCCCAAGACTAATTCTTAATCTGAAATCCATGGCTGGACTTTGGATGGCCAACACCTAGGTATCCCTTGAGACTGCCTGCCAAATTAGATATTTGTGCACGTGTACGTTTCTTGTGGGAAAAGTCCATAGCTTTAATCAGTTTCTGATTGTGCCAACTCTTTTTACTTAATAAGTTGAACCAGTAAGTTAAACAAGGTTAATGACACCTGATACGTTATTTCTAGGGCTGGGGAGCAGAATACCACCGCCAGGATGTTACCAGCACCCCCTGCTGGATTGAGATACACCTGCACGGCCCACTCCAATGGCTGGATAAAGTTCTTACCCAGATGGGTTCACCTCATAATCCTATTTCATCGGTGTCTTAAATGGCCTCAGGCTTCTGCCTCTTGAAAACATTGAGCCTTGCATGTACTTGAAGGATGGATGAGTCAGACATGATGGAGAGCTGACAAAGGAGCCTTGATAATACTTGACCTCTGTGACCAACTGTTGGATTCAGAAATTTAAAAGCCTTGGTAACACACCGTTGATATCAAGAACCTGTTTAGTTTACATTGTAACATTCTATTGTAAAATCAACTAAAATCCAGACTCTTAGCAGGATGTCGTGTATAGTTAAAGAAGAGATGGCCAAGCCAAGGACAAATTATCTGTTAGAAAAGTGGTCCTAAGAGATGCTTTTGTGTTTGGCACTTTAAGGTCATCATTTGGTGGAAGTTTAGCATTAATAGTCCTTCTGAAGTGTGTTTTTATCAGGTTTAGAGCCCATGTTGAAACTTTTCATGGGTTTTCATAATATTTTAAAACTATTTGTTTAGTAATGGTTTTTGTTTGTTTTTTTAAGTAAAGGTTAATCTTTATGATATACATAATAATCTTTCTAAAATTGTATGCTGACCATACTGCTGTCAGAATAATGCTAGGCGTATGCTCTTTGCTAAATATGTATGTACAGAATATTTGGAAGTTAAGAATTGATTAGACTAGTGAATTTAGGAATATTTGAGGAGGGTGGGGGAAAGCAAATGACAGCTGCAGATGTAGAATATGCTGTAAAACTTCAGTTTTTTGCCTTAAAGAAACAAACTGATGTCTGAATTTGCTGTGTTTCAGGTTTTTTTTTTTTGAGATTTTATCCTACCATTTTGTTTTGTTTTGTTTTTTGGCATTCTTCTATCCCATCCTCTCCAAACAGCAGTCATACAGCTGGCTAATTCATATAATGGTGACAGTAAATGAGTAATTCCTGCCATACTGAAATTGACTGCCTGTATATTTCAGTACCAATTGTATGGAGTGCTTCAATTAAAAAGCAGTTTGTATGGAGTTTACATTACAGAAATAGGCTTTAATTTTCAGGTGAATTGTTTGCCAAACCTAGTAACTCTGTCAAAGGAGGATTTAAACCCATTTCAAACTTTTTTAATTTTTTTATACTATGTTTGGTTTTATTCTTCTGTTAATCTTTTATATTCACTTAATGCTCTCATACATGAATACTTTTATTCCAAAACTAGTGGGTTTTCTCTACTGGAAATTTTAAATAAATCTGTCATTATTGCTTACTTTGATTAAAAATTTGTCATTTCCTTTCTTTGTATATTAGATTAAGGTTAAGGATCAGTAAGATTTGCTACTTTTTTTGAGTTTTTTATCAGATACACTCTGCCAAATTAATAAAAACTAAGTTATCAATAGAGGGATAGGGAGCTTGAATCATGAAGACAGTGGGGTCACTTTAAATCAGAAGAGAAAGGACATACAGACCTTGAAAAATTAATTTTATGCCTGTAATCCCAGCACTTGGGAGGCTGAGACAGGCGGATTGTTGTGAGTTTGAGACCAGCCTGGGCTACAAAGTGAGCTCAAGGCCAGCCTGAATGGCATAGTGAGACCCTGTCTCAAAAACACCAGTGCTGGGGATCTAGCTCAGCGGTCTAAGTGCCTGCCTGGCAAGTGCAAGGTTGTGAGTTCAATCCCCGGTGCTGCAAAAAAAATATATATATATAACTGCTTCAAGTATACAGGCTATGATTTTCTTCAAACCTTATAGTCTCTGTTTTCCATTTATCTGAGTCATTCCTGGCATAGATGATCTCGATCAATGATGGTGATTGATGTGATATAATTTTAAAATTAAAAATAGTACTAAAAACGATTGGGCTTAACGATGAAGTGTAACTGGAAATTGTCAAAAAAAGTAATGAGCTGGGATCAGAACTTCTCACCTTATCCTAGTGGAAAACTCTTGTTTGCTTTCCTTGAATTCCTGTGGCTGCCTGCTGGGCAGTTATCACAAACCATTGGTTGTAGCGGTGCTGGTAGCCAGTTTGAAGCTCCACTGAACAAACACCGAATGTCCGGTAGATTGAAACCTACCGGGTGGGGATCTCCGGAGTTTGCAGTGTGATTCTTCGTGCTTAAAGACAATTATTTGTAGTTTTGATTAAAATCTTAGTCAAAATCATTGTCATCAGTCATAGGAGTCTATTAGTCTTTAAGAAATTTTTAATTAAAGGAATGAAAAAGCCAAAGCAAGTAATTGTTTGCTAGGGGAAAAAAAAATAGTAATCCAGTTCGAACAATGAAAAGCAATGTGTTTCACAGTAGACATATTTTCTGCCGTTAAGAATCAGTAGCTGGCATGATTGGAAGTGGAGGACTCTGGTACCATTGCCTCAGTCTGTCATTTAATAGAACTTACCTCCAGAAAGTTTCTTAATTTCCTGTAAAATGGAGAGAATAAAGCCTACTTTTAGAGTTACCGTGAAGATTAAATCAATACTTGCAAAGCACTTAGAACCCTTCAGTAAATAACAGCAAAAAAAAAAA